>JAGDQP010001927.1:54465-107078 GCA_022664845.1 Lepisma saccharinum
TATTGTTTCAAAAACAAAAAAAAAAAGGATGTTCATATCTTTTGTCAACATCTATAATGACACTTTCGATAAACCTATGTTTAATAACTTTACGCCATTTTGTAATTTATCAGCACGGAATTTCGAGGTTTATGCCACGAAGTTAATGAAAATAATTTTAGTTCTCTGTATCTGGCAACGCTGTGAACAGTGATAACCGAAACACTGCAAAAGACTGAGACAGCATATATAAATAATTTCGGGTCTTTTACATTTGTTTGTGTGTTTTAACGTACTGTAGCGCATTGTGCTAACAAATATACCTAGTTTTGTAGTAAGTAATAACGTGTATATATTCACCTTGTCTCGTTTTCAAAGTTCGGAGTAGAAAAAGAAACGACCTTTGATTTTGCTCTTCACCAGCATGTGAACGCACAGAAATTTGGCCTTATGTAGACTCATCATAAACAAACTATTCGTGAATCAAGCGCCCCGGTACCATTTTTCTAGTGGTTTGCTATCGAAGGAATTCGGAGAGCAGTCGATATGCTGGGAGTCAGAACTGAGTTCTTCAAACCAGTGATGCATAGGAATCGTAATGTCTCGACGCATTGTAGAGACCTGCACGAACCGGGCTTGGGCGGACCAGCTCCGCTATTTCTTTAATAATAATGGGTCGGGCCGATTAATTGCAGTTCTTTAATAATTATTGACTTTCGTTAAACGATAATTTGAATAAAGCCAAACGTTGAAGTCTGTGTGCACGTGGAGTGAAAGGTATTACAAACAATGCAATTTGTACAGTTGGTGTTGCTTAGCGGCTCCACTTTCGCTATAGAGGATTAGTTGTTCACCGTTCACCCCAGTCGGCAGTCACACAAGCGACTGCATGTCCTTCCTTCAGTAAATAACAAAAGGCAATATGCGTATTGAAGCTTCCTCTGATGATCCGTGTCAATACCAGAATATGGTCAATCCAACCACTGGATCCCAGGGGGTGAACAGTCAAGAGTTGTTGTCTTGATATAAAATTGAAAGGAAACCGCACTGTGTTCTTCTCTCGAGTTCAGCGACCCGCAGGAAGAAATGGTGGATGAAGTCAGGGTTGCAGTCTAATACGGTGTTAAATACCGTGCATATGTAGGTCTTGCGGGTGGGGTCAAATTTCTGATCATTTGTTTTGTAAATAAAAATACTTCCTGGCTGGATTTAAGAAACCTGCGACTGCGAGACTGAATCCTACTGTTCAAAGCGAAAGAAGATCCTTTGGGTTAGAAATAAATTGAAACGTCAATTCAGTGGAATTAAATTAAAATGACTAGCGAATCTAAGCGTATCACATTGTTCACTCACATAGGCTTGTACGCATTATTATTATTATTACACCAGTAGTGACCTGCACGGGCCAGGCTTGGGCGCGCCAGCTCCGCTATTTCTTTGGGACGGGTCGGGCTCGGTCCAAAAACCTCCAAAACTTTCCGGGCCCGGGTTGGGCTGGGCCTAGGTACATTCGGACTGGATTGGTCTTGGGCCGAAACATTCGGCCTGTGTGCAGATATGTAGCGCATTGCCGTCTTAAAGGACACCATCACCATCGGGGAAAAAGTTAAACATGCCAGCGTACACCCAGTCATCATGTCACGATAGTGAGGAATAATTATACATTCTTCCATATGCAACAAGAATCCAAACAGTTATGCTTCACCCCCACCGGCCTGCCATGTATAATGGATCCAGAGCCTTACATTGCTGACGCCAAAAGGTACATAGTCTTCCCAACTTCCATGCGCTTTGCATTTAGTCTTCGAGGCTAACGAATCTTGTTAGGCGAGAGTGCGTATTGGACGCCTCCTAGTATAGCTAATAGTGCGAGCATGGTCGTGCTAGATATTCTTCCGGTAGGAGTTGTTGGTCTTTGTGCTCACCTCTGGTCTAACATCAAACTTTGACTATCCTTTGCAGTTTTGCCAGTGGATCATTGTGACGCTAGCACTAATTGTACACACGGCAACTTTCGAATAATCTTCAAGTGCAATATTTTGTGACATGAGATGTACCAGTTTTTCATTCTACCTCAGTCTGTCCTTTAACAAAGTCGGGTTAATACTTTGTTAACTAATTACACTCAGCATCTTACTATGCATTAAACCATTGACCTCTTATATACGCTACATAGATTGGCGAACTGTGAATTATCACGAAACTCAACGCATCACATTTCCTTTTCATAATTTAGCGATCATTCAGTGTATATTACTCTTTTAATTTCATCGTTTCATGCTAGTTAACTAACTTGATATTCTCTTTCGTTTCAGGGTGATTTACCATGAACTAGTCCAGACGACTAAAGAGTACATGAGGGAGGTAACAACGATCGACCCGAAATGGTTGGTGGAATTTGCACCCGCATTCTTCAAGTTCTCGGATCCAACGAAGCTGAGCAAATTTAAGAAGAACCAGAGACTTGAGCCGTTGTATAATAAGTACGAAGAACCAAATGCGTGGAGAATCTCTCGTGTCAGAAGGAGGAGGAACTAAGTGTGGGCTCTATTTTGTATTGTACATTTGTACATAGTTTTTATTTATGACATTTATTTTATGCATTGTATAAATGCAGATTGTACATACATTTTATACATATATAGTATAAATATTCGTACGTGACATTGGAAACTTGGAAATTTGATGAACAGAAGTGGGACTTCGTGTGATTATAGTTTGGCGTTGAGCTTAGCAACAGTTAAATAGTGTTAGAAGTGATAACATAAAGTGAAGCATAGGGGAAAGGCGGGTGTGATATAAGCGGCGCTAAGAATAGCCAGCAAAGATTGGTTTGAAATAATTATCATTCCAGAGTAATTCTACTACCAAGCAAGGATGGATAAACTATGCACTGAAACTGAAATTGGCGGAAATACAGCAGAATCATGTGTAAGTTCTTAAGTTGTGAGGACAGTACTTATTGTTGTGGACAAGAAAAAAAAAAGGAACTTTGTACATATATTTCTTAAAATAAATGTTGAAGAATGTAAGAATACAAGATTTGTCTTAATTTTCGTCAAACTAAAGCTTCTATTATTGTGCTGTAGCTTCGGTGGGGCTGTAGTGGTTACTTTTAAGGTCCAGTGAAACTCCGTCTTTGTCTAATCATATTAGTCGATAATACAGATATTTCGGGGTGTACTGTAATCTGATGAAAACAGACTTGATTTTTACCGAATTCCCGTAGTCTATTGTTACGGTCGCGGACTGGGAGGCACGCAGGTTCGCGTCCTGCCGCCAGACATCCTAACGGGTTTTCCAGGGTATTCTTTAGTTTCATCAGGCGAATGCTATTATGGTACTGCTATATCCCCCTTCTCTGCTCCTGGAAGAATGGTCGCCAAAGGATGTCATCCTCTCACACTTATGGTAGGCTTCGGCCGTCTGTCTGCTCATAATATAAGTTCGTTCTTCATGAGATTTTAGGGACAACTATGGACAAAAGTTTTGATGCATGTCTGTAGAGAATACTTATCAAATTTACTGAGATGTACTTCCTGTGTGTAAGATCTACGAATGAAAATTAAAATTAATAATTCCCATTGGGTTACGAAAATATTCATCTCCGGGATAAAACAAGGGAACTATAAACCTTGGTGAGATTTTTGGACCCAGAATTTTTGCCAGCGAAAAGTTTTTTTTTTTAAATTTCAATTGACAACCTTTAGCTAAATATCAGAACAATATTTTCCACAAATATATTATTTTGCATATCTTTGTACGTCAGCAAATATATAGGATATCAATATGTTTATTTTTGGAATGAGAAAGTTAGTTATAGACCATCCATAAGTGCACCTGTTGGAAGTTAAGCAAATGCCGCGCAGTAGAATTTGAGAGAAGTATAAAAAGGTAGACCGTGAATCTCTAAAACATACCTTTCTACAGCCATAAATACGGACACTATGTTTCCACATGATCACCCAATCTTTTCAAGCACTTGTGATCTATGCATCCATTCCGTCGGAAAAGAATTTGGTGTCAAAACCTCCAACCAAGCGAGAACGACCTGTTGCACGTTCTCGACAGTCTCAAATCGTTGGCCACGCAATGTCTCTCCATGCGCCAAAAAAAATGGTAGTCACTGGGCTATAGGGAGGGTGTTCCAAAACCTCCCAGTGGAAATTGATGATGTGGAATCGGGTGCGTTGGACACTGTGCGATCTTACATTGTTGTGCAATACAATAACACCCGTGCCAGGAATTCACTGGAAACCCTTTACATCGTCATCGATATGACAAAGGGGCGTAAGCGACAAAAAGCATTTTTTACAGGAGAGCATTTTAAAGAAAAACTGTGCTCTTGAACCGTCTGTCTTGTTATGGAAATTAAACCTGTCTTTCAAGTCAAATATTGATTTCTGTGCAGAAACACGACTCTTTCAAAACAAGTTTCAAGTGACTTGAAACCAGTCTCTGTCGTTTACGTTCATTTGTCAGATAATACAAAATTCGAAAGTGGCTCTTACGCCAGTCATGTTTTCTGTACAGAAGGAACTAATAAAGATAGAGTTACGCCTGTTTGCCAGATGAAAGATTAACAGATTATAAGCCATTAGGCAAAATATCTGATTATCCAAATCTGGCGCTTACACCCCTTTGTCATATCCACGACGATATATTCAGTTTCATTTTATTGTTTTTAGGGTCCTAACAGCGTAATCGTGACGAAGTTAAAAGGGCTTCTCCGTATCGGGACAGGCTTAAGCCATAGTACTGTTATCGCCCATCCAATTCATTTTACTTACAATAATACCGTCTTGCGATGGTCCTGATCTCTTGAAGCGGACAGTGAAGCGCAGTCTGTCCATAGTCGAGCAATACCGTTCAGCTGTGACAGTGGGGAAGCAATTCAACATGAACTACATCCAGATGGTCCCAAAACACAGTTGCCATAGTTTTCATGCTGATGCTTGAATGGTTGCAGGGATGTCATGCTAGCCCGTTTGGATTCAAATGTTCACAGGGGTTTTTACACCCGTAACGATGCGATGGAGAAAGCGGCATCCTTTTTTCTTGCAGCGTTTAAGAGCTGTTAGCGACGTTATGCATCTCTGTATCCATCACGCACAAACCTTCTTTGTATACCCGAAGTGCTCAAACAATATTGAACACAGTACCAGTGTCTGATACTCACTCGCCTGTCCTGTATCATTATTTACACTCGACATACGTTCTCGCCTGTGGTTGATGATGATAGGCCAGACCGCTGTTCATCAACCACTTCTGTCCTCTCATTTGCGAACGCATTACAGCACATCCACGTTTGTTTCCGAGACATAACACCCGTCTCCATACACCTTCACTAGTTCACGATTAATGGATATCGGTTTGTTTCTCTTGCCATGCAAAAACCGTGTGACACTTCCACCTATGATCAGATTTCCCGACGTTTGCTATAGTGTCACAGTTGAAGACGTTTCACGGTGCTGCGCCCTCCCGGTCGTCAGAAGTACTATACCTCAGTATCTCCAACAGATCAAAAAATTATACGCTGTTAGACTTCTTTCTGTTGTTTTTTTTTTATTATTATTATTGAACATGTAAGTTTGGGTATTTTCTTCTTTATAACATACTCAATATTTTGAAATAATCTACATTTACCATACACAAGGTTGCTTGTTAAAAAGGTAACTCTTTTGCACTGCAGGATTGCAGATTCCTCAACAAAAAATTTCATCCTGCACTGGAGTGCCTGGGCCTCATAACTAGCCGGGAGTGTCGAGGCTATATACAGAGAACTGGTAATACTGTGGTGGTGTAATGCAAACGGACAACTGTGAGATCCGGGATGGAGACCCGGTCACGGTGGATGTGAATTTTTCTGTTAATTTCAACAACCTACCATTGTCATCAAACTGCACGACTTTCTCTTCTAATGCTTGAGATTTATATCCTCTCTTTAGGGGACGTTCAAGTATGACATAAGCATATTTTAGTCAGCCCTCTTTCCTTGTAAGCGAAAATAAGCAGATACCCGACTTCCTTCCCTTGTGCTTGCGGAAGACTCGACAAATTTCTTATCGTTATTTAGTAGTCCAAAAATCTTTAAATCTACACTGTGTTTGTAAGTGAATCTTCCGTAAGCATTGCTCTGATCTGCACTCCTCCTTGAATGCTTACGTAATACTTGAACGATCCCTCATATTTTTTCTTCTAATCCCTGTGGCCCAATGCCAGAGGTAAACATATACGATCGCCGACTTCGATGGCAACTATCAGCATTTGGAAAGGTCGTGTGTGTGTACGAGTTCTTCAGTGAATGAAATGTTCAACACTCCCAACACGCGTGGCAGAAGGATAAGGAATGTCATTCTTTTCGTTTAACTATCTTTCACCAGTATTCGTCTCACTTTCGTACGTCATAGAAATAAATGTCTTTGTCCCTCTTCCGGTAACATGAAGATGTGGTAGTTTAACTTAGTACAACCCTGTTCTGTGGGACTATTGAATCTCCTGTATAAATAAATGGTGTGGAAGCAGCTGAATAAAAATGTTTTCCAAAAAAAAGTTTGAAATTGTGTGTATATGTGAGAGAGAAATATGAAGTTTGCTACCAAAACACTTTATTACCACACAATGGCGTAAGTTCAAAATTTGAACCGGTAACAGCTGGCAAAGATACAAGGATCCGCCTGAGGCAAAGCTGTCTAAAAGCCTTAAATAAAATCTAAATTTAGCTAAAAGGTAACTGCTTTAATCCGCTGCGTGTTGGTTCAAAACCACCATAACACTTCGTTGGAAACTAAAAATACCTGTATTTTAGCTGTGTAATTCTTAATTACAGCTTTATCCTGAAAGTGGTCGGTACCACCCCCTTGGGAAGCTGAAAACTTGCTAGACTTAATTGTCAATTTTATTTTTTGGCCTTTAGGCAACTTTGGCTCAGGCCGTATGGATGATAAAGGGAAAATTGCTGGAATGAAGAAAGTGGATATTCTACTATGTAAGTACCTTTTTTACCATCTTATATATATATATATATATATATATATATATATATATATATATATATTCAAATCAAAGGCATAGCCATGGGCACTCGCATGGCTCCTTCCTACGCCAACCTTTTCATGGGACGCCTGGAAACCCAATACCTCAACTCCATACCTCTCAAACCTTTCACCTGGCTTTGCCATATTGACGATATTTTCTTAATCTGAACACACGGACAACAGTCTCTGGAAACACTTCTGCAAAACCTCAACTGCACCTTTCCCGTCAAATTCACTTTGTCCTTCTCAAGGGAACACACAACTTTCCTTGATGTGGATGTCTGGCTCAAGACAATAGACTTGAGACAGGCGTTCACATCAAACCTACCAACAGAATGCAGTATCTCCATTTCAACAGCTCCCATCCATACCATTCCAAACGCTCTCTTCCATACGCCCTTGCTGTCCGGGACTCCCGCATCTGTTCCTCTGATGACCTGCTCCAAAATTATTTCAATACCCTCTCCTCAGTTATCACTGACCATGGATATCCCCAACACTTCATCCGTAAACAACTGGATCATGTCAGAAATCACCCTAACTCCAACCGACCTCCCGGCGAAGCTCCTCCGCTTCTCACCCAGTACCACCCCAGGCTTCAGGCCCTCCAAAAGCTCCTCAAACTGGCGCACCTCATACTCACTGCGTCACCTGAAACAAAGAGTTTTCCCGTCGTGCCCCAAAATATTCTACCGCAGACCTCCGAATCTCAACACGAACCTCACCAGAATTGGACCAATCCCACCCTCTCCCAAACCTGGCAAGGGCAATAGACCCCGCTGCAGAACCTGTCTATTTTTTTTATCCTAGTCTGATCTTCGAACATCCTGTCACTCACAAGACGTACTCTTTCGACACTCCAGCAGTTGCATGTCTTCCAACCTCATTTATCTCCTTTTCTGTAACCTATGTTCCGCTTTTTACATAGGCGAAACTCAACCTCCTCTAACATTCTGCATCAACCACCATCGCTACTCCTCCAAATCATAACTTCCGCACCTCCCATACCTGAACACACTTATCACGGCTGCACCTTTGACAAGGGTCTTCCGCCATGTTGTTTTTCTATCCCTTTAAATTGTGAACGTGTATTAAGCGAACTTCTTTATTGTCTATTACTGAAGACGGGTGAAGCCGAAAATTGTAAATGACTTTACAGTGTTATGTAATTCTGTACGTGATTTTCGCCAAGATCCTGATTCTCGTAAGTACAAATCCTTTCCGTTTCTATTAAAATTTCATTTATTATATATATAATATACGCTTACATTTACTTACTCTATGGCTCACGGAACTCGCAAGTTCATCGCCGCAGTAACAAACGTTCGCCACACGATTCTATCCTGAGCAAGATCAAACCAGTTTTCACCAAGAACACCTGCTTCTGGAAGATCCCTCCTATTATCCTCCCAACGTCGTCTCGATCTTCCTAACGGTCTCTTTCCCTCCGGTGTTGGCGTAGAAGGTACGGAGAGAGAAAGTATTATTATTATTATTATTTTAAACATTTATGATGCAACGATGCTCTTACCAGGAAATTTTCTTGCCGTTCATTCTAAGACATTTGATCATTTCTGTATGCAGCTCTAAACGACCTTCGTAAATGAATACCTGAAACTGGGTATGTAGGTTACTTACTTCTAAGAAAGTTATTCGTTTTAAAATCCAACAACTCATTTGTATTTTGTGAGCTATTATAGTCAAGTTTTAAGTATAACACAAATTCAGTATTAATCACAAGCTTTACTTTGGTTACGTTTTCAAATGAACACGGTATTACCGTAGTATCTTTAGTACCCGTACAACTGAGATTGCACAATGAGCTAGGTGGATCAGCGGAAGCATGTTCACCCATTAATCAATAAATTCCGGGTTCGAATTTCGGAGGTGGTTACTGTGATTGGAGTTTCTTGTACACTAGGCGAATGCCAGAATGATACCCTGAATAAAGGTCAATACTGCCAGTTCCAACGCACACAATATGTAAGACGAGGTGGGCTACAGATTACATCCACTATAAAAGTTTCCAAGAGGAACATTTCTTTCTCTCGTGGGTGAAAAGAACAAAACACTGTAGTGGTTAGATGTTTGCGTTCACAGGCAAGTTTTGTTCTCGGAACTGTTGTTAATGTGACATGCAGCTTTATAGGTTTCGATCACATTTTGCTCGATAAATTTCCAGTTGCAGAAATAAAAAATATCTACAATCTGATGATGATGATCGGTGTTCTGCGCGGAAGAATGTCCAAAAATTCCTTAGCAAGGTGAACTGATGGTGATTTGTCACTGCCTTACATCGTGTGAAGAGAACGTCCTAAAGACGGGACCTACAATATCGAAGTCAGGAACCCTTGATCACAAGGAATCGAGCCTTACCACTCTCACACCAGGAACATATTTATAATGTGCATCTTTTAATAAGTAATCGGATTCTGACGTCGGGTTTCGATTTAGTTTTAGCCAGTCAAAACTGCTATCCAATAACATTTTTTTTCTTCTATGCAGTAAGTATGGCTAGTTTCATACAAACACTACGACTAAAATTTGTCAAATGTAAAAGTGCAGAGGTTAACTAATAACTACAGTGTGCACAAAAATATGGGTTACAGTAACAGAATTTAAAAAAAAAATAAACGTTTAAATTAAAATAATCTTCCTTTTTTTTCCTTGGTATACACAAAATAATCAACAGTAGTACTGACTGATACATCAAAGATATCAACATGAGAAAAGCCTCTTACAACGTTCTTTTATAGATTGTCACACTATATATATATATATATATATACACACACATACTCTGATACAAATGAAAATGCCATACCAAACACAGTTCCCAACAACGTCACAAATCAACAATTACATTTTAACAAATATTATACAAAATAGTAATCTTACCTATGGAATAGACAATACAGGGTAACTACCAGTTCATATACATCTAGCCTTATCCAACATCCACAAAATAACAGCTTCTTCCCTTCAATTTTATTTAACACGCATCAACATATTTGTTTTGGAAGGAAAATGAAAGGATTGAGATTGAATATGTTGAAACGAAAACAACAAATAATTCCTATTAAAGCTTTTTGATCTTTGGAAATCCTTTTGCCACTACAACTAGCTTCATAATAACAGCATATTTGGGAAAAGGCCCGTGAATGAAAACGTAACGCTACTTTCAAATAGATAACAAAAAAAATACGGCTTGAACTTTCGTTTTTACAGAAAAGGATACCCATGATAAAGTAGGGAGCATTCTTTCAGATTCAGTTTGCTTTACTTTCAGGTACTATTAAAAACAAAAATCTTATCTCATTTACTCGATATACGTGTTTCATTACTTAATAAAAACGAAAAAGCCAGACGATTATAAAATAATAGCGCAAATTATAGAAATGCATAACCCATTAGAAATTTCTAATGCAATTAGAAATGCACCGTGTCAACATAACCATGGAGTATGTCTGTGACAAAACGAAAATTATGACATTTAGGTTAAAAACAAAAGAACATCTGCTCTTGACACGTAACTCTCACTATATTGTTAAGGTTTTGTTTGTAAAATTCAAAACAATGGGTGTAGTTTGAACAGGGTAACAACGCGTACCTGACAGTATTTCAGCCACAGTACTTGAGCTCCTAACATCGGAGTCACACTAACGTGTAGCAAAGCAGCTGAATATATTCAAAACTATCATTTATAATACTTTCTCGGTAATTAAATTGAAATAATAATCATTGAAAATGTGTCAGTGATTTTCAACCGAGGTGCGTGAATCCAATCCATAGTCTAATTTAGTGGTTTTCAACCGCCTGTCTGTACCGGTCCTCGACCAATGAATATATTCAATTATTTAACACTCATTGTGTAGATTTCGACAGTCCAAGATTGACATTAAAGTTTGCATTTCCTTTCCAAAAGAACTAGAATCTGATAATGTACTGGCATCCTTTAAACGTCAAATAAACCTGTAACTCAGTGGCATCTTCCCGGTCCGTGAGTATAAAAAGGTTGAAGAACATTGCTCTAATTTACTCCGGTCGGGCATCACCGCAACACTGAGAACGTTTCTAGCGTGGAAACTGGTAGAATGATCTGGAAGCTACAACTAGCGGATATTTCTCGAGGTTTCTCTCCGCTGTGCCGCGAAAAAAAAAATGAAAATCACTGATTCAGGTCAAAGCTATAGTCAAATTACACCAGACAGGAAGTTTTCGTTTCTTCTGGATTATTAAAATGATGCTCTACAACTGTCTTTACATTAAAATTAAAAGCACTTCACAAAATTGACAGCGAACTGAATTTAGTGCTAAAAACGATTCACCTACAACGACGCAACACACGAACATCGAACTGAAATATTTTTTTCGTTGCTGTCCGAAAATGAATTGAATTGAATTTTTATTTAGGACCTTGACGCATTTATGGCTCAGGCGGGAATAGGAGGAGGGGGAAGGATTCAAGAAGGTGTCGGCCAGGGCTTATACTGAAGGTGCCATCCCGGCATTTACCTGGTGTGCCTGAGGAAATAACCTGGAAAATCGTCAGTCAGGATGGTCGAACGCTGGGATCGAACCCACGACCTCCCGAATGCTACGCCAACGCTCTACCACTGAGCTACGGCGGCTTGGAACCGCGACATCAAGAACTTAGAACTAATTCAAGGTCGATTATTCTGAAGAACAATGCATTTTTGAATCCAGGATTCCTAAGAGTTCCTTAAAGCTTACCAAGCTCTCATTCTTGGTAGTAGTGAATTCAAGACAGAACACAAGAACGTCAACAGCTATTAAGCATAAAGACATGTTTGATCTCCGTACCTTGCCACAGGCTGTAAATGTCCTATTTTTCTTAAAATTGTATTCTGTAATCTTTTCTTAGTTGCTACAATGACATTAATTAATACATGATAACGATTACAAATAAACAAGTGCACAATTACAGAGTGCAATAAAATGAAAACCAATTGTAACAATTAAGAATAGTGTAGTTTACAAACACTGTTGCCAAAAATAAATAATTGAAAATCAGCTACAATTTAAATATGGTTAAACATCGCGTATTATCAACGAAAAATGGAGATGATGATAATAAAATAACTGTATAAAGTAGTTAAAGCTTCGTACTCCATCAACAATATGCTGACGATTAAGGCAGGTCCCTCGCCAAGGTAAACCGATGGTTTTCCACTACCTTCCATCAGATGGAGATTACGTCGTAAGGACGGGACCTACAGTATAAAGTAGGTCCGAACCACTTGTGTTCCCACCGGGTATTGAACCCGAGATCCCCTTGATTACAACGTATTCACAATGCGTTTAGATACAACATGACTTAAGTTGGCAACACTGTTTCGAAATAACCGTACCTCTACAGAATGTCCTAACAAAAAA
The DNA here is from genome assembly GCA_022664845.1 of Lepisma saccharinum. Lineage (NCBI taxonomy): Eukaryota > Metazoa > Arthropoda > Insecta > Zygentoma > Lepismatidae > Lepisma > Lepisma saccharinum. Next base: position 66,879 of record JAGDQP010001927.1, read on the forward strand.
CATAATTTACCTCTACAATAAAAATATCAGAAACATTGTAGACTAAATACGTAAGAAAACGTATCTTGAGAAAAGAAACCGTGACTGTGAGCAGCTTTCTAAGCTTTGTAACTATTTTTACTTATATCATACTTAACAAAGAAACCACTATATACTCACTATGTAGGCCAATACCACCTGCAAAACGGCAGTTTTCTGTACGGGAAGGTGACCCACTGAACTGGAAACTGGGAGACTCGGGTTCGAGTCCCCGTCACGGCAATGACCAAATTTTCTGCCTATTTTTTCAAAGAGTATTAAATTCCTGATCTTGGTGTAGCATCTCGTATTTCCTTTTTCATTATATTCTTTAAAATGAAATTAAAAATTCAGAGTCCATTTTGTTACTTTCGCGTTTATTGCATATTTATTGATTTTGGACTAGAACATTGTAGAGTATTATCTGATCATAAGAAAATTATATTAAAACTTATTTTTTACATATTTTAATTGGACTTTTGACGCAAACTTCGTTCTCTTCGATAAAATAAACGTAAAATATGATACTTAATGTGGTAGTCTTTGATTTACAAGGACGGGACCATAAAAGGATAAATAAAAAGAATTTATTACAAAAAAAAAATCTAATTCCATGTTGATAATAACCGGAAATCACCACACGAATTTTGAATCCTATTTCCTAATAATTTCTCTAAAAACGTTTTGCTCTTATGGCCATAGTCAGAGTGATAGTACGTTCGTAAAAGTTAACCACTGTTCAAACTGAAAACTGAATAGTTTTAGCTTCAACTCATTTTAATGAAAATTATCCATTTTCAACAAAAAATATTCTGTAAATTTAGAGGAAAATCCAACTTTAACTTGGAATGCATTTATATTACTTGAATCTTTCACATCAGAGAATAATCCCGTAAGATAGCTGGAATATCCCCATAACTGACGAGCTATCACCCGAATATTGTACAAAAGGAACTTCTGAAAAATACAACTGCATTTTAAAATAATATATCTAAAACAAATTATTTCATGTCTCGTTATTGAACATAACAACAAATGGTGGTGTCAAAATTGATATACACGAACACAAGGAGTGAATAATAATAATAAATCCTTTAGAATTTTACTTGTACGGTACGATCCCTGAAGTTGGCTGTTTGTAGGATGTTTAGATATGAAACGTATACCTATCAGTTTTTTTTTTCTTTAAAAAAAAAATGTCGAAGACAGTGCATTTGAAACAGTATTGTTTTATCCAGACGAATATTACTTCGAATTGAACAATATAACTTCCTTAAAATCGTCATGATTTACTGGTATGAAACAGAGGCATGAATATCTTCCGTTTTCAAACGCATACATCAACTCAATTTTTGTCCTATTCTCGTATATTCTGTAAGTACAGCTAAGACTTCCTTACACCCATAAATTTGCATTAAAAAATCAATCCAATAATAATAATTATAAACTACACAGAAAAGACTAAAAGCCAGAAATATCAGACTGATTTATATCTATAAAATGAGCGCTATTCATGAATTCAAAGAAGTTTATGTACACGAGACGACATTTAGGTTCTCAGATCAGATGAGTTATAAAACAAAAGAAAAAAATCACAGGTAGGAGTCACAGGAATCACTACAGCGTTCCTTTAACCTTCTGTAACTCCTACCTGTGTTAGTTTCAATGCAAATTTTCTAACTTTAACTTTCAACTCACGTGTTTACATCAAGGACATAAAACCAACACTGTTCTAAACAAAATCCAAGAGCTACAATATTCAATCGCGTGTTCCTGAACAAAGGAATGACACAAAAAGAACGAATACGATACCGTATTTGAATTCTTCTTAAACAACAGAATAGGTTACTTTTGTACTATCGCACCTCCATTTTTTTAATGCTGCATTGTATCGCCACACACAAAACCACCAATCTCTATTGTCATCAATACCATCCAATACCTTACATATGATCGATCCTTCGTGGATTACGATGTTTATAATTGTCAAACACATGTTTCGAACAATCACTAGTACGAAAAAGAAACACGTTATATATAACTAGACAACAAGTGATTCCAACAATAACAATAACAACAACAGTAAGCTTTTGATGTATAAGGCATATTTCCTTTTCCATGCTTTGAAATTTTCCTTTTCTTTCTTTCTTTTTTTTTTTTTACAATCTCGGTTCTTATCTCACCAAGACCCTTTCAAATAAAAACTTTATTCATATTCTAAAACATACAGGTATAAGATTTTTTTTTAGATACATGTACTGAAAACAAATTAGATTTAATGGCAGAAAAAGCTCCCTAAAATCTTTCTATCACTGATGCTTCCCTGACATTGGCAAAGAAAAACTTCATTTACAATCCAATTAAAATTGTGCGTATTGTATTTAGGTGTAAAAACACCACTAAACTACTTTCGACGTTTTATCTTCAATTTCCGAGGAAAACTTTCTAAAATAACCGATGCATAAAAGAGCAGGAAGGAAGAAGTATACAGGATGTCCCAGAATTCTTTCCCTGATTACAAACATTCATAAGGTATAAAATATGACACATACACAAATACTTTTTTATCTTGAATTGCACGTAAAATATTCAAGTTTTTGTGTACATACTTACTGTTATTTTGTCTGTTACAGTGCCCAGTGACGTAACAACAGCGGAATCGGACAGCATTTGCAGAAACATGTACTCAAACCAGAAGAAAGCCCAATGTGTCCTCTGGTATCAGGAGACACAGTCACCAAAAACAGTCCAGAGACAATTCCAGACGGCATACCATAGAAAGCCACCAGATGTGGTATGCTAAGTTTAAGGAAACGGGCAGCGTCAGTGATCTCCCTAGAACAGGCAGGTCTGGACCTAGTGCGCAGACAGTGAGAGACGCCTTCGTGAGAAGTCCCAAGAAGTCAGTCCACAGAGGCTCACGTGAGTTGCAAATTCCTAAGACATCAGTGCACCGCATCCTACATAAACATCGCCTGGATATCCTTCAGGCAACGAAAGGATCACACGTCGAAATTTATTAATTGTGTACACAAAAACTTGAATATGTTACATGCAATTCAAGATAAAAAGTATTTGTCTATGTGTCTTATTTTATGCCTTATGAATGTTAGTAATCAGGAAAAGAATTCTGGGACACCCTGTATATAGAATGGGACAAAAGTACAGAGGTATGGACAGTTGGGAATATATACCACGTGATTCAGAAAAATGTACACACATGTTAAAACGTGTTATCCATGTGATACTGTTCGAAATGAATGAATGTAGTATGATGATCACTCTGCAGATGGCGTCAGTGTGCACGATGCTGGCTAGATGGCGCTGGAGTCACTATGTCACCAGGTCAATGTAAATGTAGTACGAAGTGAAATAATTGCACAAGCACGATCATCGTTCGAGCAGCGCAAAAGCATTTTAAAGAGGTATTGGAAACTTCAAAATGTTGTTGAAGTTGAACGACAATGCAGATGAATCATCAACACGCTTAACAACTGCGCGTATTCGCGACAAGCTCGAAATTCACGGTACAATTTAGGGTGTGTAGAAGAGGCGTCATTCTTTTCAATCATTGTTTTTTGAAAGACAGTGTTACTGGTCATGAATATCTCGAACTGCTACGGACATCCATTTTTACCATCCACTTGTACACTGTTTGGGAATGATCAATTTGACATGCACACGATGGCGCTCCACCGCAAAGATGTGCGTGATTTCCTCGATGGTAAATTGCCAGGTCTACGCACAGCACGAAGAGGTGCAATTAATCCGCCCCTCGTTTCCCATATTTAACTCCTCTATACTTTTGCTTGTGGGGAATCCAAAGAATGTAGTGTTACAACAGTGCTACCTATACCTATACACCCATATAATGCTAATCGAATCAGCGTGTATATCTGTATTTATGCCAACTTAGCTGTTATAACTCCAAGAAGCACAGGAGAATCTTTTGCAAATAAACCTAGTTTTGTTATTGCAAAAAACAAATAACTTTTATTGCGTTAAATAAGAAATATAAATCTTTAAACGAACAGACGGTTTAAAACAACTAAATACGTTCATTTAATCATTTATTTCACTCTGTATACCGACAGCCAATGTCAGTTATTTTATGTAACGTAATGACTCGACGGGACTTGTAACCAGCAATTAGATCGAACTACCAAATACATCGTTGGATACGCAACTTGACTGCTTGTTTTATTTTGGTGTTCTCTCTTTCAGCTTAGAGGGATTCTCTCAGAAGACTGCTTCTCCAGCTAGGAGCGGATCTTGGGATCTTGAAATCTCCCTTCCTGGTATTTTTGTGAATTATCGGGAGTTGCCACGTCGGGCCTACAATTCCACTACCAGATACCTGCACACGAAGAACAGGGATTCTACTGCGAATGACTGTCTCTCAAGAAGGTTCGGAGTTCGTGGTTCAGTGATCTCTCATCCCGTTCGCTTGGTGCGCTGCAGGCGACCGTTTTTCTGAGAAGGAACGGAACTAGTGGCTCACACACACTTTTTTGTACCTGTGAGGGACGACTGTTCCTCCGAGTAGGAACGGAACCCACGGCGAATTGGCTTTCCTCATACACCTTCGATGGACGACATCTTTGGGCGACCGTTTCTCCAGGTAGGAACGGAACTTCACGCAGCGTGATCTCTTTACCCTACATCCTTCACTTCACTGACGTTTCCCGACATCCGAACTTACCCGCTGCGTCGCTGAGGCTAACACCATTCAGAAATTGTGTGACGGAGCAGAGGGTGTTACAGTGAACCAGAGGAAACCAACAACACTGGCAGGGCTTCAGAAAGAAACCGAAACGGTATGCGCAGCAAACCCAATGGCAACGTCGGGTAGTGTTACTCAAGCCGTAGTTCGCAGTAATTAGAAGTGTCCGGACGCTAATGGTCATCAATCTTAGCACGTTTTGTAATTTTAAAATAGAAATGATTTGTATTTATTTTTTATATAAGTATCCTTTTGTTACCAACACTTTTACTCTCTCTTGAAGTGTGTGTACATTTTATTGAACCACCCGGTGTATTTTCTTTTACGCGTCAGTTATTCCCGAGATGCCCTCGCAAACTGAGGATAAAATGTCCAAAATAGTTGTATAATTTTCATAGTTGTACGCTTGTTGACACGTAAGTACAATATGCACAATTTTGTTGAATTTATTTCTGGTCTTCAGGCCGAAATAGGAAAGAGGATGTTAGAAGGTAGTTGATCAGAGCCTAGTTAGCAGGTACCATACCGGCATTTGCCTTTATGACCGACCCTGTAAAATCTAAATCAGGATGGGCGGCCGCTGAGATCGTTCCCAGGACCTTCCGATTGCTAAGCCAACACTCCACCGACTCGGCTGCACAATTTTTACTCTTTCACAACACGCCTATCAACAAATTTGCAAGACAACATCTGTAATAAAAATGATTCCAACCTTTCCTAAAACACACACAATCATATCTATAACATACTTTGACCCAAAATTCTCTAAAAATGGCGGATGGAAATTATCCTAAGACAACTGAATGAATACATGTAACAAGATTTTCAATTTCCGGCGAATTTTGTTTCATACTGCTGCACTGCGCAACATGTCGACAGTCACTTTCTATCAGTATAAAATGGACTCGATCGTCATTTGGTTTGAAGATTTTTTTTTTGTGTGTTTGCGTTACTGTTTGTACTTGACATCTGTTACAAATATACACAAGCACAGATTTATAACTCTTTAAATCTTAAGTACAAGTTACTCTTCAAGGCAAGCATTACAATAACAAGTAGTCATGGATTGACACTGGGTCGATGAACCATACTTAGTCCAAAATATTTCATAAAATAAGACACACCATCTGGACTAAAAAAAAAAAAACACACACACACACTTTGTACACACACAAATACTAGTAACCAAATTATACATATCATAATCACGGGGCGGTTGGTATTTATAAAGAAAGATGTATAACAAATGTTACGCGTTAATATAATGAATTTGCACTTTCTAACAAGTAACTCATTATATTCCCTCGTCGATTTATCAAAAATATTTACGTAGCAAATATACACATTTTATTTAACGCATATCATCCTTCTACGCATATGCTACCAAGTAGTTCCTTCAATTTTTTCTACACTTTCCTGTCATCTCAATTGGATTTTCGCCGGCTGTTTGCTGGGATAATAAAGAAATAGACTCAACTGAAATCCAGCTAATATACATCCTAGAAGATTTGGAATCTGTAAAAGAAACAAAAATATTTAGGTCTACATCCCGAAACGTCTTAATGGAACAATTAATATATTTGGTTTCTTAGCAATGGTTGTTTGACACAAAAAAAAAAATACACGTATAATCTATCATCAACATTATCTATATGATACTAAATCAATCATACTTACACTGATAACGTTTGTAGAAGAAATAAGTTTCTTACATTTTCTTACCCCATACGGACCAAGTTATTGGCTAGAACACTAAAAACTACGTTCGCTCTGACGTACTTGATTTTACTCATACGATCACGTGACCTACATACTCAACAAGCATAATGCTGCAGACGCCGTCGCGCTTTTATTTCGTAACGATAAAATGAATTTTATGGGCGGTAACAGCACTACGGCTTACGCCCGTCCCGATACGGGGGAAGCCCCTTATCTTTGTCACCTCTAAACTTAGCTGTTATTTGGATAAAAATACGAAAACTGAAACAGTAAAATCATATAAAAGCTGAAGATGTAAAAGGTCTTCAGAAATATAAAACACTGGTGTAAATAGCCAAAAGAACGAGAAAGAAAACTAAAGATGTATAAAGTCTTTAGCATAACAATTTAAAAAGCGTGCAGGTTGTAAATGGGCCTTCACAAATAAAACAATAATACTACATAAAACTTAACAGCTAAGGGACAGAATCATCTCAAAGAGACGGAGATAAACTTGTCTCACGAACATACATAAAAATTCTCCGCAACATACCTAGTTCATCCCCTAACAATGACGCCATGTCATTGGGGATGTTATAACGTCGTCTGAGATGATGATATCCTGGACAATCTAAGAGAACGTGACGGATACTTAAAACTACACTGCAATTATTACAATGTGGCGGATCCAATCGTCGCAACAAATATCCGTGTGTCAGGTGACTGTGTCTTATACGTAGGGTGACCCACAACGAGTAACCCGAATAGTTTTTATCCCACTAAAGACAAGACGCACTCGTTCCTTGTGATCCAATCATTAAAATTTTGTATTCATTTCGTTAAGCTATACGCAAGATTAACTAAACAATACTTTGTTACTGCTAAATAAGGAGAAAAAAAAACCTTTATAATCATTCATTATTTATTCTTTACCCAATGTTTACATCCAGCGGATTTTTTCTGGGGGGGGAGGGAGCAGTTTTAGCCATGTCCACATTGCAATATCTTGTAGACTATTCTAAAGGAGGTTCATGTTTCTCATCTACATAATATAATATTCATTATAAAAGGTTTGTCAATCTCAGTCTGACCTTTTGCTCATCGCTACGTAAAGACGATTTCCTTTTAGGCAAACGCCTCCTCTGCCATTACTATTCTCGTCTGACTCCCTCAAATAAGGCACCAAGCAGTACAGCTCGTCGTTACAGTGCACTATGTCTGAAGAATGCTACCCACTATATTGAACGGCCACTGAAGAACAGAATTATTTTAAAATTTTCTACTTCTAATCCTCTAAGAGGTATAGAAAACATTGTACCAGGTGTACCGAGTATTATTTCTTATGTTTTATTTACATTTATCTTTATCCGCAAGAAGGAGTCGCCCTGGCCCAGACGGTAGCGCGGCCTGACTAAGAAATAGGCTGCCCGGGTTCAGATCCCGGACAGGGCACTGGAGACTTTTCTCTCAGTGTTTCCATGCTTGGCGCTCTGAGGTGCACTCAGCCTCCTATCAAACTGAGTACTAGAGTGCCCTTTGTATTCCTGGGCTCCTTGGGAAGGTAAAGGTGATCGAGCGTGGGACTGACAACCCCACCCCACTTCGTACCGTAGGTCAAGAAAATGTGGAGCGCTACCTGCACATCCCGTTCACGGCGCGTGCGTATCGCACACACGATAGCTTTTTTTTATTTTTTTACCTTTTTATCCGCACGTCATTATAAATATTGTTCACTTCGAAACCTTGGTTGAAGATGATCTTAACTATGCTTACAAAAGAAAGTTCACCATTTGATCAGAGAATTGTAGGCTTGAGCAATATCATACGGAATACGAGACCTATATTTTAGGTAAGTCGCCAATTCTGACTTCCAAAAATATCCTATTAGATATGAAATAACAGTTTTTTGAGTCTCCGTTTTATTTTATTAACATTTCCCGTCAGTTTGTATTCATCTTCAATAACATGTACGTTACACAGTTCTTGGAAAGCAATTTTCTAAACCTTTTATCTGGAAGAAATCAATGATCAAATATAGAACCAGAAAAAAAATGTAAGAGAAACGCACCAGTAATGGACACTTTAAGAATACTTTTCACCGTTATAATTTTTAACTGAAATACAGTTCAAATTTATTGTCTAAATGAGAAAGTTACACGTTCTCCATGCTTCTTCTAGTGATTTCTACCCATTACTTCCATCAACATACACTATTTGAGAGTAAATAACTTTTTTGTCTAACACTGTTTTTGTACCAGTGATGGACACGGAAAAACCTGGATGTTCAATTCAAAATAATTTAACAAAGCATTGCTGATGTTGCGAATGTGAGTACTAAACAAGAGTATATGTTAAATGCTGTTCTTCGATTATCTGATTGTTTCATGGAATTCCACTGAGCGATCATTCCGAAGGTCCTGGGTTCGAAACCAGCGGTCGACCATCCTTACTGAGGTCTTAACAGGGCGTTTCCTCAGTTATACCAGATAAATGCCCTGACGGCACCTTCAATTTAGACCTGTCCGACTCTTTTCCCCTATCCTATTCCGGCCTGAGTCATACATTCCTTGTGGTCATAAAAATGCAAGTTCTAACGAATAGTGTCTAAAACGACAACAAATCATTTCATTAATGGGCATCCCAGCGTCCATCGTTGGAAAAAATGGGACCAAAAAATTTCCTGGCAAACTTATGGCCATGAAGAGTAAATAATCTTTCTCAAGTTGAAATAAAACAACGAACAGAATTACGATTTCGCCCTCGAATTAGCCGCGAGTTTAGCATGCCAACTCTTTTGCGCGTGCGGTCATTTCTCAATCAATCGAGGATTTTTATTTCAACCCGGTAATGAATAGCGAGTGTCCAAAACTGGACAAAAACTTACGTTGCCGTACCGCTGATGGACACTCCCTGTTTTGCAAAACAGATCTAAGTTATACTTGTTTTCGCCATTTATATGCTTGAAACAAAGACATTTCGTAATAGATAATCGTGCAGAACAAAAGAATTCGTTATCCTAATTTCATGAATAAAAAACGAAAGCTCTTGCCTTAATCCCTTGCTTAACAGAATGCATGGCAGAGTAGATGCGACCATGGAACTAACTTCAACATCATGTCAGAGATACCAGATGAAACCAATGACGAGCGAATAATATTCAGCGGCTTCAGAACATACTATATTAAATTTTCCTACTAATGATTCCCGCCCCTAAGAGAATCTTATTTTCCGAAATTTCCCTTAAGTGTCCATTACTGGTACATTGTCTATTACTGGTGCTTTTACCTTATTTATTTTTATGCAGGCAGTTTTACAACGACAGTTAGCGTTTCATCTAACTTTAGTACAAATGACAATTCTTACCTGAATGAAGAGATCTTCCAGAATTACTCCATACAGATACCACTGCAAACACACTAAAAACGTGGCAAAGATTAAGGAGAATGGAAGACTCTCTGTATTTCTTACTCGTATCACATGAGTCTACAAGAAAATTGAAGAACAAAAGCATTCAATTAAAAACAATAAAAAAACTCACGAATAATGGCGAAGTAACATATAATACACAGACAATATTCTCATTACTTTTTCTGTGAGATATTCACGTGCTTATTCGACAAATCGAAACGAATAGTCACTGTAGAGCATCTACTTTTCATTTGAATGATGGGTATTCTACCGGCAGTTCCAGAAGGTTCCTGGGCAAGGTGAACCGATGCTGGTTTCTCATTGCTTTTTATCCGATGTAGGTAACGTCCTAAGGACGAGGTCTATAGTTTGAAAGTGCCGCTGCCCTCCTGCCTAGTTGAAGGTGTGTCTGACTTAGGTACAGGCATTTTTACTGGATCGTCCAATCGTTACGAATATAACGTGTGATTATTTTGGTACACTCACGAAATAATGTTTGCCGGGAACGTAGCGTTCAATACTTAACTTGCATTTATGAATTAGACAGACAGGTATGGCCTAGGCCAGTCACATGAGTGGGGAATATGTGATGGGTATAAACATAGCTTGCTGTTAGGCTCAGAAATGTAATTTATATAAAAATTACATTTTCTGTTCCCAGAAAACTTTCCTTCGTGGGTGTACGTACTCACATACCTCCATTGTTCCTGAAGTGAAACACCATTTCGCGAGTATCATTCCAAAATCAGGCAACCTCGCCTCCTTCCCACTTGAATTTCATTCTAACAAGGGTCTACTCGAGTGAATACTTTTCGCCACAACGTTCCATAGGAAAGGGACTGCTCCAAGACTGGGGGCGACCTTCAGAAGGATATCAAAGAGGATTTTGTACAATTAAGTGCCGTTGTATTCTATAATATTAGACCAAAACGACTCCACAGAAGCACACTAATACTGAGAAAACATATACCAAGCAAATGCCGGGGTGGTGCCTATTAACTAGGCTCTGGTCGACTACCTTCCAACATCCTCTTCCCTACTCTTTCTCGGCATGAGCCTGAGCTGAGATGTCTAAAGGCCATAAATAAATGAAATTCAATTAAGAAAACACTTTGGCAATACTATCTCTTCTTCGGCATTTTTATACTTTAAATTAAAATATTTTATGCCTTTTACAATATCTGAAAGCTACAGTCTTTACCATCTCCACTTGAATTTCGGTTTTACCCATTTAAAATACAACTGTTTCACTCATGTTACAAACACGCACTTACCAACATAGTAAGAGGAGCCGCGCAGAACACAAGCGTCACCACACAGCAAATCAGTCCAACTCTGCTTTCTGCAAGGGCAGAATCAGTCTCATATTGTGTATAGCCCAAAACACACACTAAGCTCAAACTGGCAATGAACATCTGCTTCAGCACTGAAGACTAGTTAAGAGAAAATGTGTAAGAAATAAATTATAATTCGATTAATTTGACAACTACATAGTGCAATACTTAAAGGTAAATACAACATAAGTACTAGGTTGAAATATGAAACTGTTACACTATATGTATGGCTCATATTTTGGGTACAGGACCATTCTTTTATTCGTATTTTTCGTAACTACATTTTAAGAATTTCGTCTACACTTAGCATATGCAAGGCAATTTTTACCTCAAGAGCACTTATAAACGTATTTCTCAAGATTCTTTTCTACGTTTAACCTCACATTTTTTTTATTTTTGGTAGCTGTGGGATGTTGAAAGATATTACAATTATGGAAATTAAATAAAATAGAATTTATGGAACAATGTGACACGAAAATGTAAATAACTTACTACGAGCTGAGAAATTTGATTGCCCAGCCTATAACGTCACCATTTGCAGACAGTTATTTATGCTAAGCCGTCGCCGTAGCTCAGATGGTAGCGCGTTTGACTACGAATCGGGCAGCCTGGTTCAAATCTCGGGCAGGTTTTCTCCAGTGTTTAAATTAAGTATCAGTGTCTTTGGTATTCCTGAGTACTGTAGGAGGTAAAGGCGGCCGAGCGTGGGACTGACAAACCCATTTTATCTCGTAACGTAGGTCGCGAGTATGTGGAATGCTTCCTCCACATCACTCATTCACGGAGCGTGCACACTGCACAGGGAATAGATTTATCTATGCAAAACGTGATTTTTTTCATATAAATAAACATTTAATACTTTAAAAAAATCATTCCTAAACTATAATTTTAATTAAACTCTATTTCCTGTGGAAGAGCTTTGATGAGACCAAATTTCTTACGTAGATTTTATGATACGTGAAGGAAATGACGTCTTCTCCAGTAGAAGTATTTATCTGGCTAAGTGAGAACCAATATACATCAATCGTATATGCTGCCCATATGAATAGCGTGCAACGTTAGAAAAGAAATTGTTTTCTCTTCTCATTGCTAAAATAATACTGTTCTATGAGAACAGTCTTTTTTTACTTGTGGTAGTAATTTTACACTACTCGAAAGTATAATGCATTAGAAACCATTAAATCAAAATATGAATACTGTTTTTCTGCTCTGTGTCTGGCCTAACTACGACATATCAAGTCTATACTTTTGATCACTGATCTAAACTTCCATCGTGTTTGTGTGCTTCCATTAAACAACGATATAAAAACATCTTTCTTTCAAGGATTGGCAATAGTTTTTAATACATTTTGGAACAGTAAGGAAATAACAATTAGATAAATATTGCCAGGAAGTGTTCATCCACGTATTCCAACAACGAGATTCAGCTTATAACTTAAACTATGTTAAGTATTCTACTTAATATAGTTCATACATAGAATCGGCATCAAATTTCTCTTGAAAAAGTTTTGACTCGTATTAAAAAGTTCTACAAGTTCTTACTTCCTATTCCTAATCTTGCTTTCTTTTCAAAATTTTAATATTCAAGATAGATATATATAACAATGTAATCGAATTTGATGCGTGCGGAGTTCCCAATCCGAAGTCTAATATGATACGATATACGAAATAATGAAATATTAATCTTATAGTCGACAGAGAATGTAGTATGTCATTGACATAAATCAAACAAAAAAAAACAAGCTATGAAATTGGCGGCTCGTTGAGATGAAAATTTAGTAAGATGAAACTAGCTTTCATCACAAACACCTACTTCTCGAAGATCCCTTCTAATATTGTCCTCCCACTGCCGTCTAGGTCTTCACAACGGTCTCTTTCCGTCTGTCTGTGACATTATTAAAGTAAATAATAATAATAATAGTAATAATAAATATCACATACGCATACACCTTAGACTGTGATTTGCTATATTATTTGTTGAGATATTACGTCATTTGAGACGATGCTTCGAGGACTTTGAGCGCCTTTAGTTCCGAAACTACGCATATTTTTGACAAAGATATAATCAATTTTAATCCCTGTACCATAGGAAATTTACTCCTGTAATACTGTTGCGTATTTACGAAACACCTATTTTAGCGGCACGTACTGTGGATTTCGTAAGCTTCAATGAAACAGCATATTATACAATGAAGAAGAAAAAAAATCCCACTTGTTACTGGAATTAACAAAGCGAAAGTTACATATACACTTGAAAAACATGAAAATTATAAGCGGAATGCCGTGTATTACAACAATTATATTGTATAATATCCTGCTTCATTGAAGGTCAAGGGATAATATTTCTAAAAACAGACCCAAATAATGTATATTTTGTACAAAGATCGTTCCTATAAAATTGTCAGGGTATAAGAAAAACCCTGTTCCGTCAGATATGAACTATGATAGGTTGAGAACAAAACGTAGCAGGGAAATATGGATTGCACACAAAAATCTTTGGAGATATTTCTCTGAGGAATTCCAATATGCCATATATCTAAGGTCGCAAGTGGACCCCAATTTTAAAAGAAGTGGAAATAAAAAAACACTCATTTTGTCGCACAACTTTCTACAATGCAGTGATTTGAGTACAGTACTTTTTCTTCATTTTTAAGTTCTGCGCATATTAAACTATGAACTAGATCGATGTGTGGTGTTTGCAATATGTGGGATGGCAATAAATCATCTTTTGTGACGTCAGCATGAAATGGGAGGGCCTAGATAATTTTCTAGCAACTGGTAACACTGTAAAAACCAAAGAGCACAATGTGATATCTGATAAATCTCTGTACAACATAACAATAAAGAAAATAGAGTATGAGATAATGTTAACATTCATAACACATATAATTAACACGGTAACTAGTATTATTTGTTGGTTAGCACCAGTTAATGTATACAGGGCGTTCAAATGAAACCCGTTCGATGGTATTTGCCGAGACAGTAATAAAGGTATTTACATGAACTTTCTACAGTGGATAAAGGCATGTATGATGACCGTTTGAATGGGATCTGTTTCTCCAGAAGTAGTCACCATAGGCATCCAGGCACTAGTTTCATTACGAGATTAACTGTCGAATTCCGTCCCCACGTAATACGGAGATGTTATCTTTCAACCACTGCTTTACGGCGGCCTTCATCTCGTCATCGGTCTGTAATATAATGACAAGTGACGTTAGCATGCCAGGAAACATCCTTCATGTCCAAGGAAACGTCTCCATGGCCGAAGAAGTTCAAATCTCAAGCATCAGCTTCTGAAGCAATGTTGTGTTCTTAGATTGGCACGGATTATTACTGCTGTACTTCAAGGAACGAAACGAATCTATCAATGCCGAATGTTACTGGCATGCTAACGTCACATGTAATTGTGTTACACACCCATGACGAGGTGAAGGTCGCCGTACGATGGCTGACCCCCCTCTCCCCCCGTATTATGTGTGGACGGAATTCGGCGGTCAGTCTCGTAATGAAACAAGTGCCTGGATGCCTATGGTGACTACTTCTGAGAAACAGATCCTATTCAAACAGCATACATGCCTTCATCTACTGTACAAAGTTCATTACTGTTCTACAAAATGACATCGAACGGGCTTCATTTGAACGCCCCATATATACGATAGACAGCTAACTATGAATTACATCATCTGTGAGTGAGTTCAATCTGTCAGCGCACGTCAGTACTGGTTTTACTTTTTTTTTTTTTTTGTTGTTGTTGTTGTTGTTGTTGTTTGTTTACGATAGGATCATTGACGCTCCTCGTAACCCAGTATCCCAACCTGATTACTTCTTGTGGAGCTATTTAAAAGATACAATGAATTTTATGGGCTGTATCAGCACTTTGGCTTACGCCCGTCCCGACACGGGGAAACCCCTTATCTTTGTCACCACTGCTTAAAAGCATTGCACAATAACACAATAGCTCCAAAACATTACAAGTTCTACAACAAAATATTGAGCATGCTAGTACGAAATCTGTCCCAAAGTCCAAAGGATGTTTCGTAACTTACGGCGTTGCATTGCAGCAATCTTGCGTGTGGAACGGACAGTTTCAGCACTTGGTATAATTATACTGCGGTACAGTGTTGCCAACCAGTTAGATGTATCCCTAGGTTTCTGTTTTTAAGGTAATAAAACCGTCTTTTTTTTTCTCGTTGTTATGTTGTATAGGCATTCATCAGACATCACGTGATGCGGTTGCTGACGTCGTGAAAAATATATATTTATTTATTGTCATCCCACATATCGGCCTAGTTGGATAGTTTAGCAAGCGTGGAACTTGAAAACAAAGGAAATGTACTCAAATCACAGTATTTTTGGAAATTTTGTGAAGCAAAATGGTGTTTTTTTTTTGTTTTGTTTTGTTCCCCCCCCCCCCCCCCCTTTTGAAGTTCTTCTCTCTCTGACATGCGACCTAACACACGTGGCATATTGAAATTCCTCCGGAAAATATCTCCAAGGATATAGTTGTGCAACTCGCATTCCCCTACCACATTTCGTGCTCCACCTATCACAATTCAAAGTTGAAGGAACAGGACTTGTCGATCACCCTGTAGAATTAAAAAAAAAATGGTTCAGAATCTTTAAATTAGAGTGAAAAAAAAAAGTTTTTTCTTCAACTAGATTAAAATCTGGTCATACTACAACACAATTTCACGTACACCAGATTAAGTTAACCAATCCCAATATTATGGTGGTAAAACGGTGCAAGCAATAGATGTCAATCTGTTCGATTGTCCACACTATACTATGGAAATTCGTACGAGTTTCTAACATGAAACTAATAAACTAATCCAAACAAAAGAACTGAAAACATTATCTTTAACTTCCTTCAAAAAAGAAAAAAGAAAAAAAAAACACTAATCCGTATGTTCAAAAAGAAATGTGAAAAAGATGAGTCACGACGATAACTATATATAGAAACAAACAAACAGATTTATCATTAAGCAGTTAAATAGCCATCATAACTGACTGTTTTCTACAGCAAAGATATTTGAACAAAACAATAAATACGGCCAAGGAAAAATAGCTGAGAATCACAAACAGTCTTTATTTAAGACTAAGCGGATTAGAATATTTTAATCCAATTGCCCACTTGCCTTTTTTGGTGTATAAAGGTAGTATACAACGACGTATGAAAGTTGTAGCGTTGATCCCACACTATTCACTAATATCAAGGATATATCATGCAGGAGAAATCCATATCGCAACCACAGGCTGCAGCTGAAATGTAATATCATAAAACAGTATAGCACATGCTACCTTATAAATATACTCGTAACTAAAATAAAACTTCTTAAAAGTTTAAGCAGAAAGAAAAAACAAAACAAATATTATTACCATTAACATCATTAGTATTCTGCCAATAACGGCAGATCCTGCCAAGCAAAATTACCCTTCTCCACTTGCTCCATATTTTATTCTTAGGTTAGAATTTTACTTCCTTCAACGATACTTCAACTCTCTGAACCATTTGTGTCCCCATAATGTTATAGAAAGAAAGAAATTCCGATACATATAAACAGTTTTCGTTGGGAACGATTATGAAATAATAGTAGCCAATACAAAAATTGTGCAATGGCGTTCAGAAGCAAATTTTGCATTTCATTTTTAAACTAATTTATATTAATGACCAGGAAAGGCAGCTATACTAGCTAAGCGTGTTACAAGTTTCAGGGATGACGTTCCTTGGTAAACATTCTTCCTGACAAATGGAGCAACCATCGTCTTCGTTAACATAGCCTCCCGATACCTGCCTGATTAAACTAAGGTAACAATCAGGAAACCTGAATCAAAATTGCCATTAACAGGATTCGAACTTCCCCCTCCCTCCCTTCAGTGCTGATCCGAGTCTGTGATGTTAACCATTGGACCAGAAGGGTGGATTTACTACATTGAATGCATAGAATTGATTAGAATAAGTGGCTCCTGGACGCGGTATATTATCGCTCCTAAGCTGCTGCACAAAACTACCTCACCTGCTAGAATAATAATAAGAGTCCGGCGATCGCTTAAGGGGTGTTGGTAGGTCATTATGACAAAAGTGAGCTACAGAAATGTAACTCGACGGATCAGTCACTCGATCTCAAAGGTCGTACCGCGAAAATTCGTCTGTTATGATAACTAGCATCTACAACAATTCGTTCCGAAATAAGTCGTCCCTAGGAAAGCCATCCGCAGGAAAACTTTTCCTCACGACAGCTTGCCCCGCAATTCGTTTCCTTGTCATCTTACCTCCATATCTCACACCGAGTAATTGAACAATATTTAATATATTTCTAATTTTGTTTGCAATGGCTCTCTGAATCATTTTCACATCTCCTTTCTCTTCATTTCTGTATTTATAACTAGTCATAATTTAAGACGAAAAGGCTTACCTGAACATGTTGGAAATGCACAACATTTCACACGATCCAACAGAATTTCTTCAGGTGCGCACTACTGCAAACGGGTAAAACTTACAATTACCCCAGGTAGGAGTCAAAAGAAGATTCACGGACAATTGGGTACGTAGCGAGAGTTCAGGTAGACCATTGAACATGACGCTATGACGTCACTAGACGATGGGGCTTATATGTAAACAAAATAAAGGAAATTTTCTATTGGTCAAGTAGGTTAGAAAATACTTCAATTGGCAGTTTAGTAAGACCAACAGAAAATTGAATCAGAAGTTCAACCGTTAATGTGATGACGTCACAGCGTTATAATCAACGGCCTACCTGAATTCCGTCACGTGCTCAGTTTTTTAACCTTCCTCTGACTGTTGCCTCTGGTAGTTTTAATGTAGTGTGGATTTTACCCATTACAATACGTGCACCTGAAGAAACTCCTTTGGATCGAGCGAAATATTGTGCTACTAATTTTTAACAATGTGTCTATCTAGGCAGGCCATTTCGAATTTCTTTAAAAACGTAGATGATAGTGATACGTAATATTCGCACACTTACATTCATCATCTGGCAAGTTAAAAAACTAAACAAAGATTGATATAATAAAGTGACCACAATGTATATACCCACGCCGAATTTATCGAGTTAACCCTCGCAGTACTAAGATCAAAATATTACTTAAATGCCTAAGATGGGGTCATGGTGACCCCATATGTATTTATAATGTTAAGGCCAGAAAACTGATCAAAAGATAAAATATTGATATAATACTGGCAATGAACATGTATTAGAAAGGGCAAAACGTAATTTCCACAATATTACGAATATTTAAATTAGCACGTTGAATGTATTGCCACGGCTTTCCAGTTACATGTGGATTCCTTTCTTCATCTTCACTCTCAGTACTTACATCACTACCTTCAGAATTTGCTAATTTTTCTACAATTTCAGGCTCTACATCGCTATATGAAACATCAGATTCACCACCTAAATCCACTGATTCATCAGAATCTTCATCAAATAACATCGCATGTGTCTCCTCGATAGTCAAACCGTCACGATTCATTTCGTTGAACAGTCAAATGTACACACAACCGAACACATAGCAGGAACTAACGAAATGAGGGAGAGGGTCTACACTCGACTGCATGGAAATGCCGTACTCTCAGCGCCATCTAGTGAATTACATTTGGCATTCTGCCAAAAAAAAATTCTTTCTTCCTCTTGGAACCTAATAAATGATTGAAAACTTTCATTTATTCCATGATTGCCTAAGATGGGGTCAATGTGATCCCATTCGCAATTTCTGTAAATAAACAAACTAATTAAACTGTACGAAACTTACTAAGTAGACAAAATTATGAAAGAGACCTTGATAAGAGAATTCCTAGATAATAATTTTAGCATACATTTTTTAAATGCAAAAAAAAAAAAAAAAAACCTACAAAATGTCCGACTGGGGTCTAATTAACCCCATCTTAGTACTGCGAGGTTAAGTATTTATTTCCCTGTAATTGAATTTGTATTTTTTATTTATGTCCGTCCTTTCGTCGTCTCAGACCGAGATAAAGTTGGGAAGAAGGTGATGGAAGGTAGTCTACCAGGGCCTAGTTTGAAGGTACCATCACAGCATTTTCCTGGTGTGAATTGGGAAAAATCTTGAAAAAAAAAATTACAAAGTTGCATATGTCTTGTATGCATTAGAGACAGGAGTACATGAACATATTCGATCTATTTATGGAGTGGAAGAGTACTTCATTGGATATCAGTTATAGAGAAACAAAATTAGTTCGAAAATTGTTCAGTGACATTCTTTTAAGGCTTTCTTCACCACGTAAACGTAATGATATCATGCTACCAGGATAATATCTACAAAAGGCTGGTTGCACCCCGCAGCCGCCCATCTGACTGATGGTTTTTCCTGTTTCACCATTCTGTCCGATACCTTTCCCATTCTGTCACTGCGAGAGAAAACTTTCCTTAACACACCTAAAGTTGCTCCTATACATAAAGCAAACGTGTCAGCTGGTTAAGCAACAATCAATCGTAAACATTTTTTTCAGTTCCTTTCCACATTACCTTCTGTATTCTTTACAGATGTATTAAAACCTTTATTTGTGACAGCCTCCATATCACGAGGTTTCAGGCAATTACATTGTATGTTTGTGGGAGAACGAATGGAGGAGCTACCTTTGCCCTTAATTTGAGGTACCATTTCGGCATTTGCCAGGTGTGCCTAAGAGAATATAGTAGTCACGAAAACCCTAATCAGAGCAGGCAGTCCCGGGTCGAAAACTCAGGACCATGTGTGTTTCCTTCAATTCATTCTCCTCGGTTTTTAAGGGTTAATATATTGTGTTCCTGCATTGAACAAGAATTTTCGCTAATTTCCCTATCACGAATACCAGAAGACTATATATTTCACACAAAAAGAAACTACATGAAGATATACTTACGAAAGGAAGCCGGTAACAAACGGAAAAACTGATGAATCTCCAGTTGTTCCTTTCTGCACGTATTTTTGGCATATTATTCTGAAATCAGAAGAAAATAAAGTATGTACGTTAACTAACTAATCAATATATTTTTCACAAGTATACTAACAACAGAATTTAAATGGAGTAACAGCGATTCCCTAATATCAACTTAATCCTGTCACACACACTTAATGCCGGCCGAGCGGTCTGCGGCGATAGGCCATCAGCTCGAAGGTCCCGGGTTCGAGTCCCGGAAGGGGCATGGGTGTGGATTTTAACACTTAACAGCTAAAGACGAATTGTGACGGGCCGAAGTCCAAAGTTACTAGACTGGCCCATACAAAAGTAAAGTTTTACACACTTAATAATATATTTAAGCTCTAATTCCATCTGTAATACAAAGTCATCGATAAATGAAACAGTGTGATAGTGTAATATAATCCGAACAAAAATGCTTTACTTTGTAAATAATGATAGAGCGGATATACAGCGCGCTATATTTCTAAAATTAAACTTAATTTACTCTCATTATTCATAATTCTTTACATTAAAAACTTTTTCATCGTCGAAACTTCTAGTAGCTGATTGCCAGCACTATATTACCCTTGAGCACTCTGCTTGATTTTTAAATTAAGTATAAATTTGGAAGGCGCACAAAGATCATTTTACGTTGGATTTGGGCACAGGACATACTGTTTCGGTTTCTCTACGTTTACAGTAGAAAGTGTCAATCATTGTAGTAGTCGCCTAAAATAGTTGAACAACAGACTGTTCTATAACTAATATCATATAAAAGAAATAGAATATCCGAACGCAAAATATATTTTAAAAAATTAAAGTATTAGCTCACTAAGCTTAATTAATTAGGCTAGATTTACTTTAATATAAGGATAGAGTGAAAAGTAATAACAATGGTTAATTTTTTTCTTAATTTATTTTTCCTTGTTTGACCAACAGCCGTGGCCCAGGTCCATCATATGCATGAGGGATGATAACCCTCGCGAAGTATTCTTCCGGTATGGGAAGAAAGAGGCCAGGGCCTTCGTCTAAGTATCATCCCAGTCAATGCCACTGGTGAAGTCAAGGAAAACCTGAAAAACTTCAAGCATAATGGCCACCAAGACTCGGACCTGCTTGCCTCCGAAGTCCGTGACTGAAACCACCGAACAACTGGAGCTGAGTGGAACATTTAAACTTCTCCTATGAAGCTCAGTTTACAGTACATAAGAATTTAACACCTTTATTCTTCAATGTAATCTCCAGCCTTATGAACCATTTTATTCCAAATGTGAGGAGACAGTGAATACTTGTTCACTGATACATGAACAAGTTTCGTCTTTGGTGCGGAATATCTCCTTAAAATAGAACATCCTGCACAACGTGACAACAGCGAAATGATTGACTCCAATTTCGTTCGCCCATGGGAGCGAAGTAACGATTACACATGCTTCAGATTTTCCTCAGCAGTGTTGAGTTGTGCAACAAGAGGAATAATTTCTGGAGTTTCTCATTCACTCCCCGCGAACTCTGTACGATAAAGCTGACTGCTACACACATCCCCAAGTCTTTTGTCAACAGCTGTGACCACGGGCAACCTATAGCGTTGTTCCGACGAAGGAAACATACTTTAAGATTACTTTGACAAGAGAATAGAAGTTTAATTGCTTTATATCACCGTTATTTCAGTTGGTAGAGCACTAGTTTCGCATTTGAGAGGTACTGGGTTCATAAAAGCGGCAGACCATTATGGCCGGGTTTTCTAAGGTTTTATCCTCAGTCATACCAAGCAAATGCCGATACAGTAGCTTCAACTGAGGCCCGGGCTCTCTCGCCTAATCTAAATCGACCTGAGACGTAGATGCCTGAAGTCCATACATAAATTCAAATTCCGTTATTGTATCCATACCACTATCAAATCCTACGGATACGAATATCCCAAATCCTATTCCGATATCCTACAGAAAGATTTCTGTCAATTACATTCTTTTCCACCAGATTGGGTCTGAATCGTTTTCCGTTTAATATTAGTTTTGCTAGTCAATTTTACTGAAATTTCGTATTTCTTAATAAGCTTAATTACGATTTAAATTCATAATTAATCTGCCGTAGAGTTTGAAAATAATACATAATTTCATTTCTGTATACAAAATCGAAATAGCGGTAATTATCTTTCTTAGCTATCGATATTCTGTTCCAAAATCTTCAAAATGTCTTCGATACTTTCTGCCATATTCAAACCTAAACATTTTAAAATAAATAATGTAATGGTTTTTTTTTTTTGTTTGTTTGTTCTCGATTGAGAAAAGTTTTTTAATGGCATCACCAAGTACTTTCCAGTCTCGAACCTGAGACCTTCACCAGATCAAACGACTTCTTTGTTTTAATATGTACG
The DNA here is from genome assembly GCA_022664845.1 of Lepisma saccharinum. NCBI lineage: Eukaryota > Metazoa > Arthropoda > Insecta > Zygentoma > Lepismatidae > Lepisma > Lepisma saccharinum. The sequence goes on from JAGDQP010001927.1 coordinate 89,354, forward strand.
TGTATATGGAAAATACTTGGGGGCTCCATAGTCTAGTGGTTAGAGCGTTGGACTCATGTCCGAGTGGTGCCGGGTTCAATTCCCAGATGGAGTCCCACTTTTCGGCGTCCACCCAGCGTCGTGAGTAAAACTGGGGAGTCACGTGAATAAAGACGTGACGGCCACTCGGTCTAGAAAGCCCCTAATACGCCTGTTTGTGGTTAGGTGACGCGCAGCGCTGACCACATTGCCGTCACCGAGGTGGACACAATTTCACCAAGCGCGGACAGATGGCGTTGGGGCAGGCTAAAGACCTATCGGTCTGTAACGCAGGTGGTTATTATTATATGGAAAATACTGTATAAAGTGTTATATACAATCGTTAAAAATGTCTGTTGTTGTGATGTAACTTATATGTTGGAAATTTCATATTCAACTCGTAAGTAGAATACGAAATTTCCCAAATATAATACAATACGAAAATTCCAACATGTAAGTTTTATCACAACAACAAGCACTTTAACAAAATATTGTACATAACACTTTCTTTACAGCATTTTCCTTACACACTTACATATTAATACAAACAAGTCGTTTCCCCTTATGTAGGTTTCAGTTTCAAGCCTGAAAAGTACTTAGTGATATCATTAAAGATTTATTTATTTTTTTCCTCAAACAAGAGAAAGATGTATGTACACTACATTATTTATTTTACTATTTGAGTGCTAAGAGAGTAATACAGGATCTCAAAATTTTAACCAACAGGTGAAAAGTGAAAACAACAACTTACATTCCAGTTAGAAACTGCAAGATGGTGCTAACTGATGCAGTAGTCGCAAGGATGTTTTTGTAATCTTCAAGACCCATTGTACCGTAGTAATCTGAAACAAGAAAAATGTTCATTTCATTAGTGTCCAACACAAATAGTTCAAACAAATTTGAAAACAGAAATAAATATACGCGGGACTGTGACAAGTCAACACAGGACAGTTTTTAAAGATGGGAGCCTGATACCGAGCGGCCGTAGCTCAGTTCTTAGAGTGCTGGCTTCTATACCAGCGGTCGGGCAAATGTCGGGATGGTACCTTTGACTTAGGTCCTGGCCGACTCCTCACATTTTTTCCCCTATCCTAATCCGGTCTGAGAAATAGGTGCCTAGAGGCCATAAATAAATTTAAAATCGGAGCGTTCCCCACGTGTAAAAGGACAATTCGACTTTAAGGAAGACATTTCAAACGCTTTAATCCACAATGTTGCACGTCGATCAACTCGAGAATTGGTAATTGTGATAAATTGTGACCAATTAACAACTGCGCGACATTTCCACTCCATGGACAAGGTTAAAAAATACATGTATTAATATCAGATCTTTCAAGCGAACACAATAGAAAACAGAATCAAGTGATGTTTGAATTTATTTATGGCCTTTACGCACCTAAGGCTCAAGCTCAGGTTGTGACTGAGAACCCGTCAGGATAGTCAGAAGTTGGGATCTAACCCGGGACCTCTGAATGCGAAGACAACTTCTACCATTGAGCTACGGCCGCCTGGTACATCAAGTAACGTTGCATCATGATAAAGCCTACCCGCATTTCGATAACATGACAAAAGTTATCCAAGAGCTCAGTTGGGAGTTTGGCCACATACTTCTTTCCTCAAATGTCCACCTTTTCCGTTCTCAATCTAACAATATCTTTGAGGAATCTTCTTTTGATGTCGAAACTTACCTGAAACTTTGATTCACGAATTCTTTAACTCCAAACCAACACGATCGATTTCTTCTCACGCGTGGGATTGCAAAACTCCAACGTTGGCAGTTAGTATAGAAGACAATGCCAAAAACCTCTTTTGTTCACGTCAGATGAGTGTCAAATAAAAACTGTTGCTACTGGGGAAACACGCTACGAAATTATGCACCAACCCAATATCTAAGCATGTAAGAATTAATACAAGAGGAAAGAAAACGGATAAGAAAAAGAGACACAAGGAAAAGAAGAACACGGCATGGTTAATTCTGAGAGTTTCAGCTAAATATTTGGCATAATTATAATACTAGCAGAAAAGATGTTTGTGAACTAAAACCATTTCGATCCTTCAATATTACTTTTATTTTTCAATGTGCATTAGCTTTAGCTCAGAATGAAAACGTTATTAACATAACCTGTAACGTGCAATCAGATCCAACTAACCGGGGCAGAAAGTAAGTACAAACTGAATTTATAATTATATTTTTATTGCATTGTGTATAATGCAAATTGTATTAAATGCATGCGCACACTAGAGCATTAGATGGAGCGACAAAGTACTATGATATGAAGTGTCTGGTAAAGTACAACAGTTCAGGACCTGATAGAAGTCAAGAAATTAAAAAAAAAATCTAAACGCCCGCATGGCATAAATTAAAAAAATCTAACCTAACCTTTGGCATTATTGTGTGTTTTTCGTAAAGAAAAAAAAAAGTACCTGTTGTATCCGCGTATGGGATGTAAATGAGATTGTTTGCGAAAATTTCAAGTTAGAAAATCAATGAAAAGTGTACAGCGATTTACACGGTAGGGTTTACCAGTAATTGGTTGCTACGTACCAGTATCCGGCCACACTTGTCAGTTTTACTTGAAACATATAACATAAATAAAGGAAAAATAAAATATAACAAAAACTATATATATCACAGACATGGAAAACCTAAGTGTGTTTATTAATTAGTGTTCTGTTAACAAAAAACACTTGGCTGGTAAAATTTTGTCATAAGAAAATAAAAAAAAAAGCACAGAAGATCAGCACCTTGCTATGTGGTAAAATGAAAATAAAAACTGGAGGTAATACTACGACTAATTTACTTCTACTTCACCTAAACTTTTGCTTATTCTTTATCTTAATCATCAGAACTATTACCTGCACAAGATTCACACAGAAAACAGTTTCCTTCATCCGAACCAAAAGACAGAAAATCCTAGGCAATTACGAATTCAAACGGGAACCCATTCACGAATCTGGACCCATTTTGGGAGGATGAGTGATAATACTCGCTGGCTTGTAGTCAATGGGTCTCGTATTCTATTCTCGATGGAGACACAAAAAGTTCCGAGCCAATGTTAAACTGTAAGTCCCGTCCTTATTACATATTCATTCGATGTCAAGCAATGGCAAACCACCATCGGTTCACCTGCCCCCTAACCTTCGGGGCGGAACCTGCAATCGGGCAGAACACTCATCACCATCCTCACATGAATAAATAAAGTTGAGAGAATGGAAAATTGAAAACTGGGCAACTTCAATTCATTCTGCGGTACATTTTCCGGTGGCCGGAAATTGGTGCCATACATTAACATTAATCCCAGTTAACAGCCATAATGGACATGTACTGGCTCCATGCCAAACTTTTGTACCAGTAGTCCAGCCACCCAAATATATTTCAATTTGTTTCTACTGTGATTACCAATGTTTCCTGTTTTAACGTGTGTACATTGAACAATGGCGAACACCTGTAAATTAATTTTAAAGGCTTCATTGATACATAACTGAACTTCTTACTAACGATGTAGGTAATGGGTGTTGAATGTGTGTGTTCACCACTGAATAACTGAGCCTCACAAAATTTGAAACAGTCAATGAGAAAGCAGCCTGTTTCAGAACATCGAAACGATTTGTTTAAAACATGAGTCGCGCGATCCACTCATCAGAAGCCTTATTTATTTTTAAAGCTCTAGTGCTGATGGTGAATATCGTTAAAACGCGTTTCGTGGTCATATCGTCTAAAGTTGTGAGTTAAGGGCGAGGAAAGTCAAGGGTGTAGATAACTGACCCACCCTATCCTTTTGAATGAACAACTTTGTTTTTACGGTGAACAAGGGTGTTAATGGGAATCAACAGCATTTATTATTTAGCTTACAGCCTTCCCGTTATAAAGAATAAATGTTGTGAGTTTCAACACTGTAGCATGAAAATTATATCTGACGCCCAGTTGCACTATCTGCACGGCTTGCGGAAGTTTCTACACACGTTGCTAACATTACGTTTTTCCTGTAAATTTTGATTCATTGGAGCAGGATTAAGATTAATCGTACACCAAACAAATCGACCTTGCACTTAAGTTATCCAAAACTCACAGGAAATTAAATAAATGTGTTATCACTTTCCCTTTGATCATTATCAACTGTACAATGATTTGACACACACACACAAATGTCACCTGTCAACTCACATAATACCAGGGTTTACCAATATTGTACGTTTTGTTGATACGTACCAAAAAGGATAGATAGTTCTCCTTAAATCTATGCTATTTATATAGCATACAGTTTCCGCAGCCACGTACCACGTTGTCAGTTGTCACTGGTTGTGGCGTTGAGCAGTCGTTGAACATAACCTTCATCAGTTCATCAGTCCATGTCGCTGGTCTATTACTTACTTCCTTCCTTCCTTAAATTTTTCTAGTTACAGACAATAGACGGTACAATTTCTCGTACGATCTCTCGTATGAAAGAATGTATACAATCCATAGTAGGAGATTTTTCGTACGATAAATCATACAATATTGTATAGTGTTTTACACTGTACAATTTTGGATACGAGGGGATAATGATGAAACTGCTGGAGTTTATAGTTGTGACACCTCAGGCTTTTAGGGTAATTATGCCACAGATATTTGTGAAAGTATAGCCTATTTAAAAAATAGAAAATAATTAAAATATTGATAACAATTAACCTTGACGCAACAGAAATTCAGTTAATTGCAATGTCAAATTCTTCTACCAAGAGAATCTAACTTTAACTAGGTTTCAGTGGTAACGAAATTGTCGAAGTTTTACTTCTGTGCTTCGATATAGATATTTCAATGCGGACACACAAAAAACGTTGCAAATTTTGCCGTCTTCGGTGAGAAGTTCAGAGTCATATGTGTTTTGTTTTTACAATATTGCTGAGTTAACAAGATATGTTACATTACACAGCACTTCAAAAGTATATAAATCGCGATATATTAACTCCTATTTATACATATGGGGGCAATTAGTAACACTGCGGTTTAACTACTTCTATCACAGAGCACTGGAAACGCCTCAAAATGCTACGTTTTACGTTCCTATAAGCATGAAATACCTGCAAAATACAAAAATGAGGAGTAATGTAGATTTTATATGATTTATAGCCTCATTTCACACAAGGTATATAGGTGTGAATAGGGTGGGTCAGCTGTCTTAACTCTTGAATAAAAATTAGTTCGTTCGATTAATTACCTAGCTCACGTATTGACTTGCACAGCTCTGGCTTGACGTCGACACTCTGCTTATATTATGTCTACTTCTGTAATTACTGTTCAATGTATTTCATTATTTCGGATGCACAGAGCGTATATGTTTATCAAAATAATTGGGGAGGAATATGATTGCAAAGATACCGGTATCCTCTACATTATTTCCCTTCATACTTATCATGATTGCAGCAGATTCGGTACTCTACGCACAAGAAAAATAATGAAAATCACCTTAACTGCATTGCACAAAATATAGGAAAAGCAGTAGCTATTAGATCACATCAGAACTTTGTCTTTATATTTTTAAACATATTTCTCACGTATTTAGTACCTTTTATGGTTATAAGAATGCAAAACGTAGCATTTTGAGGTATTGCCAGTCCTCTATGGCAGAAGTAGCTGTACTGCAGTATCACCGACCTTTTTACACTTCCCTTAAAAAACTTTTTTAATATATTTATACCTATAATAGTTTATTATGCCATTATGTATGTTGATTTCTGCATCATGTAATAACATTAATATGTTCTCTTTCTCTCGTAATCCATAACCAAACAGCCGAATAGGAAAGCACGCTATATTGCCAGTAGGGGCGCTGTCGTAGATTGTACGAAAAATCCGCTGAAAAATAGGACCGTTCCTATTTAGAGGACATATCGGAGATAGCATGAAAAATCGTACGATCTGCGCTTTACACGATCAAAGAATATAACCGATGGGATTGCACACGAGGATCGTACGAGAAATTGGATCGTCTAAAGTGGCCTTAAAGCGACCTTAAGTAACAGGCTCGTAGCCAAGGGGGCCAGGGGGGCTTAGCCCCTCTAAACTTTTCCTAACCCATACCAGTACTTTGCGTACATGTATAAAAATTAAAGGTCAAACATATACTTGATAAAATTTTAATCAATTCTTATAGATGCTCTTAAATGTACATTGATAGAAATTTGTACTTTTTATTCAGTATATCGTATTGTATTATTATCGAATCGAATCGAATATTACAAAATAATATTCAAACGTGGAAAAATGTGTCGTTATAATAAAACAGCATTGTTAGACGTATAAGGTGAAGTAGGTTCTCTTATTTCTACAGTACATGATAATTCGCTTTCTCCTTCTCCTAAGCTTATCTCCGTTTGGCAAATATATGTCATTGATGAATCCCTTCCCTTCCCGAAAACTACAGTACTTATATCAATTACATCGTGTATAATACCATAATACCCCTCCCCTGGCTTAAGGAGTTAATTCGTGCATTGCTTGTGTTGTTTCCGGAGTTTCGTGCATAACATCGATAGAGACCGTTTAGTAAAAAAAATGAAAGAAAAAATGATTTTGTCATATACAAACATAATTTTAAAAAAAGAAAAATATTCAAGAAAAATAAGCTACAAAAAGAACTCACACAGAAGTAGGACTTGCACTAGGAAATATTCTTGAAACTGCTGCTTGGATGCAATTATTGTTTACCGTTAATACCGTAATTTTGAGTTTCTAATACAACATATGGATAGGGAAGCTATATACAGCGGGTAAAAAAGTATTTAGACAAGTTCAACAAAGAGGTAATCAGACTGTCACACGTAAAACATGGCCCATTTCGAAATCTTCTGCCCTTTTATATACTACCACTCGATACACCTGTAAGGTAACAGGCAACGAAAGAGTAACGACTACGTAAATACATCGAAAGAAAGTATTTGGACAACCCCATACTACTCTCGAAAGAACTGTACTAGGTATCCTTTTGTGGAAGAGTAGTCTACGTAGTGTTTTGAAGCAACCCACACAGCGTGAGGCAAGCCAAGCTTGTTTGAAAGTCATGTTTTACCATTGGATAAAGAAACATAAAACAGAACAATTATTACGGAATACAATCCGTTCTGGCAAAGTAAGAAAACTAACTGCCCGGAATGAAACCTATATTCTTCATTCTGTGAACAAAACTCAAAGAATTAATGCTAGGGTCAATATTTGATTAGGAGAGAAAACGTGTACCTTGGAGCTTTTTATTGTACTTTGTAGAAATAAGTGTAATATTTTTTCTTTCTCATATTCCCTGTGAACCTGCATATATGTAACACTATGATTTGTACACTGGCATTAACTGTTTCTATTTTTTTTAAAAAATTGTTACTTAAATGTCATTACCATAACGTGTCCCCACTGACAATTTCTAACAGTACATAGTTGTTTGTGTCATTTTGTATTGTCTTAATTTTTTAATAACACAATTATTTAAAAGCTTGTATATTATGCTTCATAACACTGATCAGTAGAAAATCGCATCTTTAATTATATTTATTTTATTCTTTTTAAAACTTGTGTCCCCAGCTTATTATGTCATTACCGCAACAAGTTGGGAATTTGACTATTTTCCAACTTTAAACTGGCAACATTGAAGAAATAACAACTGAAGAACGATTTGACTTGCTAGTTGTGTGTGATGAACGCCTCAGGACTCACGTACTGTGTGTTACTGGAGATTTATTGTGCTTCAAACTTGGGTGTTTGCGTGAGTATATTTATTTAATGTCATTACCACTACACGCGCTTTTGTTTTTTAGAACTCTGTAATTATAATTTTTTTTGCAGTATTTATATTCTGCTGTAATACAGAATTTGTACAAGTAATGTGAGGGTTTCCATTTAACACATGAACAACGACAATAGGGATTTATTGTCATTCTGTCACTACCGTAACTGTCATTACCACAACGTGCTTTTTTGTTGCGGTAATGACATGGAAGTGCAGTAATGACTAGTAATACACAGATGTTTACTTTGCATACCATAGTTTTTTGTAGTATATTTGTTTTTTTTTATTTCAAATATAGTAAAGACTCCGCAGATTAAATCTTTATAGGAGGAAGAAGTAATTAACCAGCTAATTTTAAAAATAATATACAATGGTTGTTGAAAACTGCTATCCACAGAAATTGGAAAACAGTTTCGTAAATGTTAGATTTGAAACACTTCGTTGACATTGTGTGGAAGATTTTAAAATGATTTTAAAAATTAGAATTTTTCGCTATACGAATGTTTAATTAATTTTCGTATGAAACTTTTGCAACATAAACAATTCTGTAACAGAGTTCTTTAAAATACGTTAATGGTTTATTTCAGGATTATGCCACCTCAAGCATTAACTGTTAAAAAGAGGGCTGCTCGTTACAGAGCAAAATTGAAGGAAGATCCAACAAAATGGCAAAAGTACTTGCAGAAAGAAAGAGAAAGAGTCAGCAAAGGGAAACTAAAGCCTGTAAATGAGAAAAGTCCAAGAGAACAAAGAAGACAACGAAAACAGTGGAGAGAGAACCAAAGAAGGAAAAGAAGCAAGGACAAATGTGTAACTAATGTAATGAGAGAAACCCCACCAGCATCTCCTCCACCATCAGAACGAACGTAAGTCACATATGAATATTGATTGATTGCCTATTTTTCTGCTTTCAATCTGAGGTGTCCTCATTAACTTCAGATAGTTTTCAATTGTGTAGTACCCTTTTTCTAATAGTAGTTTCAGTACACCTTTTGCTAGAAGAAAAATAAATAATTAATATAACATATCCCTATTACCGTTAAGCTTTAATGTTTCTATTGCAATCTAGTGATTTCGAAGTAGCCTGGTATCAAGTATGAAACGCATGAATATGTTTGGTCCTATCCTTGTAAAAAAAAAAATAAAGACTTGAAAAAAACATTAAGCTAATATTTTACTATCCCTTCACTAATTGCCTGATGATTTTTTAACTCTCCTAATAATATATTCTAACTTTGTTCAGTTCTTCCTCTCAGCTACATGTATTGTCTGATTATTTATAAATTTACTAAGGTGGAAGAGGTAGAACAGGAGTTCGAATATTTTAAAATACTGTAACACAAGTTTATAGCCGACAAATGTATAGCTTTAAAAATTCAAACAAAACATATTTTAAAATTAAGTCAGATTCTTTTAGAGGTTTTCGAAATGTCAATTTCTAATCGTCCGGCACTGGGCGTTTCAAAATATGGATAAATATGATTTTTAGAATGATGTAAATAATCTCGTATTAAGAGAACTAAACTTAGCATAATATCTCTCAAGACTCGTAATAATTGTATAGGAGACACAGGAAGACGAACAGTATTCAGTTGATTAACTAATATTTCTATTCCAGAAAGAACTGTTGGCAGAAAAGTATGCTATAGTTTTATTAAGAAATTAAATTCCTTCTTCATCATTTAGATTATAATTACAATTTGTTTCCTTCTTTCCAGAGCCGAGTGTTCCCAAAGAAGACGCGGAAGACATCATGTAAGAAGAGACAGAGCCACTGCATATAGGAGAATTAAAGAACTGAAGGTTCAGAAGAGGAAAGCAGAGAGGTACAAGAAACGATATAAACGTGTAATGAATAGAAGTGGAAACTTATCAGAGCTTACTCCTCGAAAGGAAACTTGTAACATTATGTCCTCAGGTCATCGTGTGGTAAGAAAAAGGTTGCTATTCAGTAATGTATTACTGTCGTCTTTACGTAAGAAGTACTGTGATCTACGTTGCGAAAGGGAAAGACAGATATTTGGTAAGATTGTTGCATCTGCTCTTTTAAAAAAAATATCGGCTTCAATCTGAGGCACAAAGGCTTCCTCGTGTGTCATGGAAACGTCACAAGTCATTGAGAAATGATTATAATTTAATTTATGAACGTTCTAAGCGGAAGGATGCTATTTCCGATACCACCAAACGTGCTGTTACAGATTTCTTAACAGAAGATTTAAATAGTCGACAATTGTCAGGCAAACGAGACACAAGAACCTTAAAGAAAGACAAAAGGCAAGCTCGTGTGTTGTTAGATAGCATGAAATCTCTTCATACAAAATTTTTGAAACAACATCCAGGTATTAGTATCAGCTACAGTTCCTTTTGCAGTTTGAGGCCGTTTTATGTCATAGACCGAAGAGTAGAATCACGTGAAACTTGTATGTGCAAATTACATGCAAAATTTGCAATTTAAAGCAGAGAAACTGAAAAATTGTGGTGCCATATCTACTAGTAATCTTGATGCCCTTTCTCATATTTTGTGCTGTGATATCAAAAGCAAATCGTGTTCCTATCGCGAATGTGTTCAATGCAAAGACAATAAACTTGATGTTGTCATTGAAAACCCCGAAGAGAACGTTTCTTGGTATTGCTGGATTAACAAGAAAGAGAAAAGAATGAAGAACAAAGCGGACGTACAAGTGACTCGTTTGTTGTAAACATTGCAAGCAAAGAAAAGCTTACAGGTAAAATTGTAGAGTTAGCTCGAGAATTTAAAAAAAGATTTATTGTCATTCTTAAGACATAACTACAACATTTATCATCAATATGTGGTTTCGAAATCCCTAAAGCAAAGTCATAATCACCACGAATGTCTAATGTACATTGACTTCTGAGAGAACTATAATTGTAAATATTCACAAGAAATTCAGCAAGTTCATTTTGGTGCTTCTCGGGCACAAACTTGCTTTATACATGTGTTGCCTACGTACCTTCTCCTAAAGAACAAATCGTAATTCCTTTCTGTACTATATGTGATTTTACTAGCCATGACCCATCAGCGATATGGGCACATTTAGATCCTGTTTTATCTTATATTAGAGACACATACCATATTAATCAACTTCACGTCGTAAGTGACGGTCCTACAAGCCAATATCGATCGAGGAAAAATTTGTTTCTTTTCTGCACAAAACTGTTTGATGAATACAAGTTTCAACACGTAACGTGGAACTTCAGTGAGTCAAGTCATGGTAAAAGCGTTGTTGATGGCGTAGGAGCAGCAGTTAAAAGGTAAGCAGATGAATTAGTTGCCCATGGATTTGATATACCTGATGCTAAAACTATGGTAAGGTTGTACATAAAAAATATTCACCCAGAGTTTTTGTACTACCTATAATTATGCTAAATAGTTATATACTTTTAGAATAAATATATATTTCACTGCCACTTTTATGTTCTAGAACTCAATTTGTACAATTATCAGTATACAATTACTACTTTAAGTTTGTTTTTCACTGAGATCGTTTGTATTATTCTTAAATGTATTAAGATATATCTAACAAACATGAGAGATGAAAGAAATTTGTAATACTTCAATTATTATGAAGAAATATAAAAACGTGACGGTAATGACAAAAGTTTGCAAGTTGTTGTAAAAAGTAAATAATTATTCTGAAATCATTTATATTACAGCGCTGCCTTACATTGACAAATATTGTCAAACTATGTACTAGTATTTGATGTATGTTTTAAAAAAACAAAAATATTTTGAAGAAATGGTGTCATTTTCTCCCCTAATCAAATATTGACCCGCTAAAGATTTGGCTACTTCACTCACCTAGAATATGTGAGTTAATGTTAGTAATTCATTGAAAAACTCAAAATTCATTGAAAAAATTTGATAGAAGATGTGTATCCAGAATATGAATAGTAATTAATACTCCATTAGTAACTACACAACCCCAAATCATAACAAACCCTCCAACAATTTTACCAGTTGAAGCAATGTCCTGCTTTCTGAAAGCTTCATTCTTCTTTCGCCACACGTCCTGATATGTATCACTACAATACAAGTTTATCTTAGTCTCATCCTAGGGGATATTTTTTTTTTTTTTTAATTCAAGGCACTCATATTGATATTTATTGGAAAATTATAACTTCTTCTTTCTGTTTTCTTCTGATATGTATGTTTTCTTTCTGGCTACACATCTTCTGAATCCAAATTTTTTGTACGCATCTGTAACATTAACTTGCATATTCTAGAGAAGTGAAGTAGCCAAATCTTTAGCACTAATTCTTTGAGTTTTGATCACAGAGTGAAGAATGTAGGTTTCATTCCGGGCAGTTATCCTTGGTTGACCAGAACGGATCCCCAATAATAGCTCTACCTATTTTATGTTTTTTTTTTAGGTAGATTTCGAAGAAATGTATACCTATTGAGATCGGTACGATATGAAAGTATATATATTAACACGCTAGAAGCCATAATTTTGAAGATATTTGAACTAAATTTTTATATGTTGTTTCTAGGCTTAATAGCTCGGTTAAGTTCGTTAATGAGCAAAATCGGTCGCCATCTTGGATCCAAAATGGTCGCTGAACCCATTGTTGTATAGAATACACAGCCTAAACGACTGCAGCTAGAAATATCAAATTTGGTACACTATACATTATCATTTGTATGTTGCTAAAATATTACATGATGTATCCAAAGACGCCATCTTGGATCCAAAATGGCGGACCTAAAAATCCATTTTCCACACCGTTTGAGCTAGAGATACGAAATTTGGCATAAAGGTGCATTATGACGAATAGTTTAGGGAAATATCACAACATTAGGGAAAAGTCGCCATGTTGGATCCAAAATGACCGCCCAAAATCACATTTTGCACACCGTTCGAGCTGGATAAATGAAATTTTACTTAAAGTTGTACCATCACAAGTAGGTCACGACAATATAAGAAAAATTTCAAAAATTCGGCAACTTGGATCCAAAATGGCCGCCCCAAAAACCCAATTTCCAAATCATTGGAGGTAGAGAAACGAATTTTTTTTTTAAGGTGTATGAGCAAGAGTAGGTTACAATAAATGGGGCAAACCTTCCTTTTTGGGGGCGCAGCCCCCCGTGGGAGGGTGCAGATGGATACCATGGTGGTGTAGTGCTGCAGGGAGAATTTGGTTAAGATAAAGGAGGCGCATCCTCTCAAAAGCACTAGTTGGGGGCGAACCCCGACTCCCAGTGAAACAAAGCGAATATATATATATATATATATATATATATATATATATATATATATATATATGTATGTGTGTGTGTGTGTGTCTTGTGAGGTATCGTTGAACAGCTCTTGGTGAATAATCTACAAATCAATAAATAGTTTCTCGATAGCTCTCATATAAGGCGAGATTTGAATTTTTGAAAATTAAAAAAAGAAAAAACTTCCGAGATCTACCTCAGCCTGTAGGCCTACCGAAAGGGACTTTTTTATGATTTACCCAAGGATGGAGCATGGCTTTCCAACAAGCTTGACTATGTCTCAGTTATAAAGTTATAAAACTTCTCCACTATAGTGTCAGGATTGGCGGAGCTGACGCGGCGCCACTAGAGTCTGTGAATCACGACTTCTTCTTCCGGAAGAACTTGAAAGTTGAGCGAGAGAATGTTTGTTTGACAACAACACGTATTGTGAGTTGCTATCATATGGCTGCTGTGCTTCGCGCTTTGGCATTGTTTTAGTAAAGGGTATATAATCTTAGGTTTTAGTTGACTCGTTTGTATTTGAGAAGAAAATGTCGATCTCCTATGCAGCTTACGGTTGTACTAAAAAATATAAGAAAGGAAGTAATGTATCGCTTCACAAATAAATGATCATTTAATATTATTCCGTGAAAAAATATTTCATTATGTAAGACGCTCTTTCGTGTAGTTTATGTCTGTTAGAAATATAAAAGAAAACATACATCTTTGATTAGAATTATTTGATGCGAAGGTATTTTATCGTGTTAGATCCATAGTTATAAAATTGTCCCTCAATGCCAAAGAGAAATATAAATAAAAATAAGTATTCTTACATTCAGAAATAATGGATCGTTTTCGTTTAGACCTATTGGAAATTAAGTGGTTATATTCGTGTAGAAAAAATATATATCTATTTAAAATTTACACAGTTTCAAGCCCATAATGTGCTGTTGAATTTTATTTATGGCCTTAGGCACCTAAGGCTCAGGCCGGGATAAAGGTGGGGAAGAATTCGGGATGATGTCGGCCAGGGCCTATGTTGAAGGTGCCATCCCTGCATTTGCCTGATGTGCCTGAGCAAAAAATCTGAAAAAAACCTCAGTCAGGATGGTCGGCCGCTGGAATCGAACCCATGACGTCCCGAATGCTACACTAACGCTCTACCACTGAGCTACGGCGGCTCGGTAAGTAATGTGCTGTTGAAAAGACTTGTTAAATTATTAAGAACAATGATGATGAGTGTTCTGCCCAAAAGCAGCTCTAGACCTGAAGATCCCAAAACTAGTTGAACAGATGGTGATTTGCCATTGCCTTCCATCGCACGAAGATGACATCCTAAGGACGGTACCTACAGTTTAATGTGGATTCTGAACCACATGTGTCCCCGCTGGCAATCAAACCAGGAATACCCTGATTACACTATTAAGAACAATAGAAACAAATTTAATTAACATCGCAACAAAAATAGATAAAAAATGCTCCTTATCGGTCACCCTGGTCGGCAAGAGGAAAACTCGTGAATGCAATATGCGTGCATGAAGTCAGACACAATAATATACTTGATAGATATGACTATTCGTATTGTTTATGATATAAAGTCAAAACAGAATATTTGAAAAGCAAGGAAAAAACAATGTCGTTTTTAATAGTTTTAAGACAAAGACTTTTACCCTAAATTTAAAGACAGTCTTCTTCATTCCGAAATAACTTTTCCGGCATCTTTTAAGTAAACCAGGAAAGTCAGATTTTTTTGTGTGTGATATATACAATATCACTTTCGATAGCTGATAGAACTTAAATATCAAGTTAAGGCTGTCCGAAAGCTAGAGATAATGTTTATGAACATTTTAATGACATACGTCTTGTTTCAATGATATTTATGTGAAAATTGCCGACTACTAGTGTATGTCCGACGACCGGTACCCTTACACAATTTTCAATTTTATAATTTTCTTTGTAAATTTATGCAGATAAACAGTTGGTTGTATAAATTACAACATTAGTATTTTGCGTGTGTAGTATTCATGTCCCTTGCAATGTATCCGTAATGCTGTATAATATTTTTTTAATGTATCTCTCATGTTTTTTTTAAAAATAAGTTTTGTGGCTATTTGTTTCATTTAACAAATAAAAACGGGGAGATGCCGTCTTCAACATAGGCCCTGGCAGACAGCTTCACGAATCCTTTCCCCTTCCCTATCCCGGCCTGAACCTTAGATGTCTAAAGGCCATAAATAAAATTCAAAATTTAACAAAAAAAAATATTTTTTTAGAACAAAAATAATATTTATCAAGAACGTTTTATATAAATGATTTTTATATTAAATTATACCTTAGGCTATATTGATCAATGTAATTAGGAATTGTTTGTATCTTAGTTGTTGAACTTAACTAAGGTGAACTCTAATGGGAATTCTCAATTGGTTTTCTTCATAAAAAGATTGCGTGGCGCAAGATTCTTTTTTTCAACTCGACCGGAAGGGCTGGGCAGCCATTTTGGCAACTTACGGAGCACACTTGGAAACACTTCCGGTACGACACAGAACTTTTGAGTAAACAGTACTTTTGCGTATGCCAACCGCTAACAGGGGCTAATAATTTTAAAACTCGCCTTCGTCACTTCTGAATTCATTAAATAATAAAACAAAAGCCCCAGCGACAGGTCTTTTAATATTCAATGGGTGAACCCATTTCCTTCTTTCTGGTCTTTTGCGTTTTGCTCTGTAAATGAAGCAAGTACAAACACAACAGCATTTCCTTATCACCCATCTTTACAAAATGATTAAATCGTAAATAAATGAACAAATTTTCTCCGTTGGTCATTGAGCGGCGAAACACGTACCGACGGCGAAAGTCGCGTGCACAACGGCACGAGCTTTGGTATGAAAGTGTCCTAAGGTATCCAAATTATCATAAAATGGTAAGAGATTTTAAAATGGACATGTTTTGCATGTGATACAGTCTGTTTTTCCTCTTCGTTGAACTTCTCCAAATACTTTTCTTTTTTCTCACTGTAGGTAAGACAGAGGATTCTTGAACTATGCCTGTCGAGTTCGAGAACCGAGAATTAAAAGAGGGAAAACAATATTTGTCCAATAAAGCAGTAGCGCGGCGGAAGGGTGAGCCGGACAGAAGGAGAACCACATTTGGAAAAGCTGAGTAACTCCTGTGCATAGACGAACATAAGTTTCTGTTATTTCCTAACAGAAACATTGTTCTTGTTAGTTAGAACAAAATATGCTTTAGTGAACTTTTTTTTAACGTTATACAAACATAGTTAAATTCTGTAATGGTCTGGGGAAACCTTCATAATGACTATATGTATAATATTATATCTTTTTTTTTAGTGAATATACAGTATTTGGCGAAATCTGAATTGAATTTGTATTAAGATCATCATGTATGTCTTCTTAGACTCTTATCTGGCAAGAAAAGACATATCTGAATGTCCCCCAAAGTTACACAGAAATCGGCGCCCTTGGTTGTCTCTGCTTCTGTTTCATTTTTAACTTCAAAGCACACTATTAGCGTTCTTAGCACCTTTGTGCGATTTGGAGTGCATGGGTGTCAACAATACTCTTGACAGCAGGTAATCAATTTTCCTACAGCACCTGCGTGCAGAACCAAAGTTGTTCTCCCGTAACCCTTTCATTAGGCCTAAGCTAAGATTTCAGATATATACAGCACTGACAGCAGAAGCGGAAAAGGCACAATGAACAAAAGTAACTATTGCTAATTTTCGACTTCCGAAGAGAATATTGTTACGTTTTGATTTTCTTGATCCCAGCATCGTGATGTAATTGGGGAGCTGCTTTGAATAAAATATAGTGGCGATCACAGTGGTCTGGTGAGCGTGGGAGCTGTAGACCAACTCTTCCCTTCGGGGAGAGGCCTCATCCATTAGTGGTTTGAATATGGCTGATTTTTTTTTTTTAGAATGTGTAGGTGAGAAGATTTTTTTAAACACAATTATTCAAAAATGAACAAAACACTAGCTCAGGATACCTTTAATATTTTCTGTTAAATAAATCCGCGAGAATCGGTTATAGGAGTTTCAGACAATGAGACCAGTTAGGTGATTTGCGTATAGATGAATGCAGTAATTCCGCCAGACCACCTCTCTGTGGGAGTGTCAGCCCCAAATCCTCGAAAGCACCCCCAACTTTAAACTTTTTAAGGTCAAAAATCGACAGAAACCGTACAAAACTCCACTTACACCCTCCCAATTTTGACTTTACGCCCTACAAACTGAAAATCCTGAGAGAATCCCTGGACGAATCCGACGTCTCGTTAGGGGAATCTTTGATTTTAATCAAGAGTATGAGCAATAAACATAGTTCAGCGGGTCCTTCGTACATGAGTAGGTGTCTGTCGCTCGATAATCAACTGTCCAATCTTGAATATTAGAAGATGAGTAAATTCAAAAGTGAAATCAGTGACAAGTTAAAAATTCAATTTGTTAACGAGGTGTTGGAGGCAAGAACATAATCCAGATGAAACCTTCAAGGACTATTTATAAAAAGCGCTGTGTATTTCCTGTTATGTATCTTGATGATCTTATAAGCAAACTCAATTGTACTGTCAAACATCAGGCGGAATGCCTTAAAATTGTAATACCTTGTGCTAAGCACAATTGTGGATGGATATACACATTTTCAATTAATTGCTTCATCAGTACATATCGTAATGATTTCTCTTACTTGTAGTTATTACTTCGTAAGGTAGCGAT
>JAGDQP010001928.1:12726-112704 GCA_022664845.1 Lepisma saccharinum
TATATATATATATATATATATATATAATGTAACTTTTCATAAATGAGTAAATAATAATAATTCAATCACCTATTCAATCAAAAATCTTTACTAATTGACGAATTATTACCCGAACTGTTTTCCTTCTGAAGAATTTTTATTCTTTATTCATTTATAAAAAGGGAGATTTTTTTAGATACGACCCTTCATCAAGTAGTCGACTTCTTTCATGTATAGATGAGAAAACAGAAAACACTAATGGAAAGGAAAAGAACATCAGCTTACAGACCGACCTCATTGTTTTAAGTTGAAGGTCTACAAGAGAAGAGCCATGGCACAGTTACTTCTGTATGGCCCACAGGGTTCTCTAAAACACATTTTTTACTACATTTTTAAAAAGATCTATACTTAATTTTGAACAGAGTCAGATGAGGAGTAGATTCTTGATTCATGTCTCTTCAGGTTGTTAACAAGACTGCCTCTACAATATACTCATCTCCTCATCCACACAGAACACACACGCAAACGAAACTTTTAAAAGAGGAAATATATTCATTGCAGGTGGGTGAATATGTTATTAATCTGCAGGTGGAGCCAGAGAATACAATTTTGAATGTAGAGTGATATTGCGAAATAGCAGGAAGCCTCCCGCGAGCCTCTGTTAAGATAACACAATAGAAAAATGACACTAAAGAAACGACAAGAAAGATGAGATACAAGAAAAAAACTTTCCACTAAAGCTATTCTACTTCACTTGTGTTACAGTAATTTAGAATTTTCTCTTTTTGCAATCGTCACATTCCTGTTTACATGGTTAAAACAGTATATATTTTCTTGTTTACGGTTTTAAATATAAAATCTTTATTTCGTTTCAGTTTTTTGTTTGATCATACTCTTTAATTATATATTTTTAAGCTACGTCAAAGTTAATCGTGTTTCATCAAACTATAATTTATTTTTTACGTCTTTTTGTGAATTGCCGTTTTTCAATAGAACTTAGTTAAAGGTTTAATGTGTTAGTTCCCTCCTTAAAAAACATAATACTCCATAAAATTTTTTGAGGCAACAGAAATGGCTAGAGAAATACAATTATTTTTTTCTACGCTCATGGTAATGTCCAACAAGATGAAAATTAACTCTTTTTCAATGGAGCAGAGAAAAAAAAACTCGTCAAAAATGATAAAGGAATTCTATGACATGTTTATTTGGAGAAGTGCTGAGGAAAACTCGCCTGAGTTCAGAAATAATATAATGATAGAATAGAAAAGGATCGATCTTTCACTTAAACATTAAATATGAACTAATCAATGCGTTTCAATGTATTTATATACACTTTATTATTATAAGTTATGTGTGCTAGATGATTATGCCATTTATTTAAGCAAGTTGAAAAACTTTTCTCTTTTCGTATTTATTTAACTGTCTTTACTTTATAAATGGCGAATTAATAAACATATATAAAGTAGCTGTGATCTAATCAGTAACAAATGCAATTAATTGATAAACGTTTATCCTATTCTATCAGACAACTGTTTGAATAGGATCTGCTTCTCAGAAATAGTTACCGTAAGCATCCAGGTATTTGTCCCATTGCAAGGCTACCCGCCGAATACCGTGAAACACAATAACGTGTGACGTCAGCATTCCAGGTTACACAGAGATGACGAGGTGAAGGGCACCGTACAACCCCTCATATTCTATGTGGAGGGTATTGGGCGGTTAGTCCCGTAATGGGACAAGTGCCTGAATGCTTACAGTAACTAGTACTTCTGAGAAACAGACCCCATTCAAACAGTTGGCATACATGTCTCTATCTTTTGTAGAAAGTTCTTGTGAATACATTTATTACCATCCTAGCTAATGACGTCGAACGGGTTTAATTTGAATGCCCCATTTATATAAAGGTTGATAAACCCTCCTGACTGACCGTACTCTATCACTCGTGTAGTCAAGCAGGATTCATGTAAGATAAACGTACACTTGTATATGGGGCAGATATATTAAGAAACTACGGAAGAAACCTTCTTCCACGAGAACGATGCAGATACAATTTAACTTGCATCTCTTGCAGTTGCAGCATCTGTTTATTGCATTCTATTAGTTATGTTTTAACTAGATTAAACATCATCTTACTGATAAAATTGCAGTCCAAATTAATATATCCCCGGAATCGCGTTTTGTTTTACGACTGGGGGTAAAAAAATAAGATGGGAATTTGAATTTATTTTAAGGCCTTTAGGCAACTATGGCTCAGCCTGTATGGATGTTGATGGGACGAATTGGTGAAATCAAGAAGTGGGATGAAATGGGAGCACCCCGAGAAAATTCACGCACACGGTGTCTGTCTACCACAAAGCTCACATGGCATAAGCAGGGATCGATCCGATCGATTCTAGCACCAGAGGTGAGCGCTCTACCAACTGAGCCACCGTGGCTCATATAAGATGGGAGTTTACAAGATCGTCGCAATGGTGGTTATACCGTCTTTCTACTACCAATTAGCGTGCACTTGGTTTTCACTGTTTCAACGATTTCTAAAAAAAAAACAAGACTTTTCAATTAACTACTCTATCCATACTATCTCATGTCATATTTCATTATCTCTCACAGAAATAGGTTTACACTTACGGTAAAACAATTAGTGATGAAACACTTAAGTTTTAAGATTACTTCCACACATTGAGCACATTAGGAAAGCCTTCTTTGCTTGTATATTGTGTCGTATACATTCATAAATTCTTATATCCTAAATCTATTTGATTTCATTTCCCATTGTCGGAAGCATATTTAAGTTATATTAAGTTTCATTCCATTAATTACAGTATAACAAATGAAAATGTGTAAGTCATTAATATTAAAATAATGTAGGAATAATTACGTGTAAGCTACTTCTATAGTAGTAGTAGTGGTAGTTCTCTGCTGTACATGCTACAATGCCAAGCCAAGCAAACTTACTCCATTTATGTATTATATCCGGATGGTATTACTGCATGAGTTCTTATTGTGTCATATTAGTAACACCAAAACATGTACTGTATATGTTATCAATCGCATTCTTTCGTCAAACCTCCTTACTATTTGACAATTGACAGTGTTGACGATTTATTGATTGAATTGTTATTAACAACCTAAACGAGCTAGTTAGCTTCTAAGGACGGAATCAATAGGTTTTGATAACGTGGGCTCCAAACTACTCCGTTCAATGGACATCTGCAGAATTTGAACCCGTGACTACACACACAGAAAGCGAGTGTGGTAACTGGGCTTATTCGCCTAACTGTGGTTCATTGTGTTGACGAATTGAAAAGAACATATAACTATTAAATACCTTTCGGTATGGTCAGGACACGGGACGGGAGTTCGCACAGTACGCAAATACGTACAATAATAATGATGATGATAACAAAGAAAATATGCATCTATAAACGATGTTCTGGTTAATTTACAGCTAGTAGGAAAACATGTGACGAATTAAACCAATCTTCAGGTTATTAAACTTAACAATGTTTATGCATGCATGATATTGCACCATAGAACGCATTTTCAACATCCGCTCCCTCGCTTTGTCTTGATGTGATCATTTCCTAGTATCGTGTGTTTCAGAATGTAAGCAGATTGCATTTCAAGTTGTGTCAAGATGGGTGGCGTGATAATGTGTCGTTAGGAGAAGAATTGTATTCACTTATTTGGAGGAGGGTGAGTTTCAGAAACATATAATTTCTGCTCATATACTTCCCTATCGCAGTAGATCTAAGCACCGCAAGTTGTTGAGCAACCGACGTAAATCTTTTGGAAGGTGGAGCCCCGTTTAGCCAGAACATTCTTCTCTTCTCTCAATCTTAACTTCCGTCACTCATCAGACAAGATTCTTCTTCTGTTCATGACACGATTTGTCTGATGTTGCTTCATAGGCTATTAGGACCAAAAACCACCGTATCAAATTTCATTTCATCCCACTTATAGCGGATCCTTGATGCCTCTTAATACATATTCATTACTTTGAAATATGTACATTATATACCTCAATCTATGTCCCTCACTGCTTGCATCAATAATAGACCAGCACTCATTATAAGCAACATGTTTTGACACAGCCACACGTATTGCCTATCAAAGCAATTACACGCTGTTTTTCTGCACGATGAGGTTGGTCAGATCGGGTCATCACTATAACCAGTACAAGAGCTTTACATCCATAAAACAATATTCATTTCAAGAATGAGGAAATATCTGATAAAAATAAAACTCTGTAATTCAAAAATATAAATACGATTTTGCACTTTACATATATTTTAGATATTTAATTTTATATATGCGGGTAGACAAGCAGCAAAGGCTCAAACCGTTACAGTTCCCAGGGATAACAAAATTATAAGAAAACTCCTTCAAACAAACGGTTGGAGAAGGAAGAAACTGGAAGAATTTGATCTACTATTAACGTAGGATTCTCCTGATAAAACTAGGAAACTGCGAAGTTGCAAGCATCGCATCTAGAAACTGAAGTCGAAGCCCGAAACTTGAAAAATGGTGGTAGTCACGTTTTGGGACCGCAAAGTTGTTATACTCTCAGAGACAGCACAGTGACGGTTAGAATCTATGAGGATGATTTGAAAACGAAGTTCCTTACTGCCAGAAAAGACTGCAGCTGTACTCTTTCATCAAAACAATGTTCCTGCGCATGAAGTGGTCCATGTTCAGCAGTTTCTTATCGTGGTTCCTCATGGTCCGTTCTCACCTCATCTCACACCAAGTGACTTTTGGCTTTCTTCAACGTTGTCACTGTCCTTGGTCGCACAATTTAAAATTATTCTGCTCTTGCGTGAGTGTTTTGCAGTGGACAGAATACATCCCTAAAGAAGCTTTTGTTGCAGTCATGTAATCGTGACGTCAGCGTTGTGAAAAATATGTACATCTACAGGGCGACTATGTTGAAAGTTGAGTCATTTTCAGCGATATCGAGTACTTTTTCAACATGGGTACGGATTTCTGTTCTTTGAAATCTGCAATTGTACCTTGTGTTAGTGTTGATGACTTACTACGTATAAAGCTGCACTACCAAAGTCTACCATGCATGGCAATAAATAAATAATTATGTGAAGAAGTAAGTTTCAAGAATCGTTGATAATAAGACAAGAAAGTTTGAAGCAAAAGCCTCCGGAGCATTTGAAACTCCGGAAAGTGTAATCAGTAATGAGAGTAATGGAATAAGCCTTTCATTATTCATTGTATATATTGCTTGTCATTTAAAACAGAAATCAACTAAAATGAATGTCAATTTCTTAAGTCCCTGCAACTTTCAAGGTTGTTCATAGCTGTAACATTAACACCAAGCGTTGACGTACGAGCATTAAGAAGTTTAGTATAGTATTAATAAGTGCAATAAAGGTCCAGTTTAAACAATTCCTGCAGTTCCCATAGACACTTATTTCGTATACAGAATTAAGTTTAAATTCGCGCTTCAGGCAATGACTTATTTTGAATTTATGCAATATTTTAAGTAACAGAAGCGTGGATTATTCAACTGTCTGTCCCTACGTACTTTCTTGCTCTCTCTCTCTCTCTTTCTTTCTCTTTCTCATTGAATTTATTTTTCTCTATTTATTCGTAATATGTGTAGTGACCTCAAAGCAGGTCATTGTGTATAGGCGTTCTCCATGATGTTACAGTTTATTGCGAAGTCCTCCAAAAGATTAAAAATGTGTTATGATTGAAAAAAAATACAGGTCATAGAATGTGCAGGCCTGACAACACATAGCACAAAAGTATGTTAGGTCGCCTTGTTGACACCAGAACAGGAAACGTGTAGGCATTGGAGGATGGAGGGACAAATAAAATCTCATCCGGAAAATGGCCATTATGTTTTACTATATGTATATGTATCGTCCTTCGAGCTCTTCTTTGGATCAACAAAAAGTGTTTTTAACACCTACAACAGACCATCACCAAGGTTGGTCGCACGTCAGAAGAACTTTCGTGTGTGTGTTCCAGGAATGCAAAATAGGAAAAAAAAATCATTGGAAGATTGGCATTGGCACATTTATGTTATAACTAGAATGGCTTAGTATCTAATTATATATATATTTTGTTCCTTTGTCCATATTTATCTGGAAGATACAAATTTGTTGGGGTGTTGCCGTGCTATTCCTCGGTGTGCGGGGCTTATTTCTGGCTCACTCTCCGACTCGAGGATGACTCCTGCCAGGGTTGAATAGATTTACTTAAAGAGTGATGTCCCTCGACAAGCACTATGCTGAGAAGGGGTAGGTCTCCGGATTGCACTAAGACAGCGTAAATCAATACCAAATATGATTTTTCTATAACTTTTACTCTTCTTATACACGTTAGATCAAATTAGGGCCCCAGTCAATCAAGCGATGGAAATATAACTTTTGTTACCCCTATGAAGTATTCATTTCCGTACAACAACATAAATATACCTAACTGCCAGGTGAGAAACAACTTATAAGGTTCGAGTGAAATATTTACCGTAGTTGGGATTTCTAAGAGAGTACCAGGTGTATGCATCAGTAGTTTCCGGTTTACCTAAGAGATGGCGCCAGCGAAAAGTACGCAGCGTATTCATTTGACACATACGTCATTTTGTTCGTCTGACATTAAACTACAAACACACACAAGTTCAGTCCGCCAAACACTAGCGTATTTGTTTTATTGTTCAGTGATCATGTTGAAGTTTGTGCCTGAAAAAGAACATTTGCGACACGCATTGCTTTTCTTATTTAATCAAAAGAAAAAGGCTGTTGAAAGTCATCGTGTGCTGGTAGAAACATATGGTGAACACGCTCCATCGATTAGAACAAGTGATACATGGTTTCGACAATTTAAAAGTGGTGATTTCAATGTGAAAGAAAATGCGTGCTCTGGTAGACCACAAAAGTGCGAAAACGAGCAATTGCAGGTGTTATTGGAGGATGACCCAAAACAAACTCAACAGCAATTGGCAAAAGCATTAAATGTGTCACAAGAAACAGTCAGCAGACGGTTACGAGCAATGGAGAAGATCAATAAACTGGGTAAATGGGTCCTACACGATTTGAATGAACGTCAAATGGAAAATCGCAAAGTCACTTGTGAAATGCTGCTTCAACGCCACGAAAGAAAATCCTTTTTCTATCGAATTGTGACGGGTGACGAAAAATGGATTTATTTTGAAAACCCGAAGCGTAAAAAATCGTGGCTTTCACCTGGCGAAGCCGGTCCTTCACCACCAAGGCCAAATCGCTTCGGCAAGAAGACCATGCTTTGTGTCTGGTGGGGCCAGAGCGGTATTGTGTATTATGAACTCTTGAAGCCCGGCGAAACCGTTAATGCACAACGCTATCGCCAACAAATGATTAATTTAAATCACGCATTGATCGAAAGACGACCGGAATGGGCCCGAAGACATGACAAAGTGATTGTGTTACACGACAATGCGCCGTCTCACACAGCAAAAACAGTGAAAGACACCTTGAAATCGCTTGATGGGACATCCTTCGGCACCCGCCGTACTCCCCAGACCTGGCGTCATCTGACTATCACCTCTTCGCATCAATGAGGCACGCGCTTGTAGAGCAGCACATCAGCAATTTCGAAGACGTTGGAAAATGGCTCGACGAATGGTTTGCCGCAAAAGACAAGCAGTTTTTCTGACATGGTATGCACCAATTACCTGAAGGATGGGCGAAATGTGTAGAAGCCGATGGCCAATATTTTGAATAAAACAAAATTATTTTCCCTTGAAAATTACGTGTTTTCTTTACCACAAAAACCGGCAAAAACTTATGCATACACCTGGTAATTTTAGCTGCAATACAATACAAAATAAATATCCCACTGCATAAACTAATTCAGAGGTCTTAGGCAGGCTTCTTTTCACTGTAAATAAAATTCGTTTTCCAACCTTTATTAAGCTGTTACTTTTTTGTTCTTTCTCTCTAATTTGATATTTTTGCACGAATTGATCAGAATCGTTGCTTTATTGGAAAATTTAATGGATACTTTTAATTGATAATTTCTCCCCAGTAGATATTGCTAATTACGATTCTTTCGATTCTAGGACGAGCATTCCTAGGTTTGAGTTCGGTCTATCCTGAGACCCGGAGGGTCACAGGCAATATAAAAAATAGGCGTAAACCCCTGTGTATCTTTAAGAGATAAGAAACGAAAACCAGGCAGGTCTCAGTCGCCTGACCTGGAGTCTAATTCAATTACGCTGCTACGGATCTGGCACCTGTTCAGTCTACTTGTACTAGAAATTTTGCTTTGGCGCTTCTACCACCAAAAGCCTACTGTGCAGAACGAGCAGAACTGAAAAAGTACAGTTAGATTCATAGCAAAAAAAAAAAAAAATGATAGTCACAAAATAGGCTCAATACTAGCTAAATCTCTGTGGCAAAAAAAAAACCTTTCATAGTCAACTTTCTCTTTAATTACTTGATAATTCTTTTAGTTGCAAGAAAAACAAAAACAAAATTAATAACCCATCAATTTATCCTCTCCTCTAGGGAATTTGGTCTGGGCCTCAGGGAGTGAAATATTTACTTCTTACACCCTCGATCATAAAAAAGTAAATGTCTGTGGAGGGTTTGGATTTCGACAACAGCACTGATGGCCGGGTAGGTATTAGGGAGTGATATCATTTAAAACAACACCCCTGATACACGACGAACAGTCCAGTATCGAAAAGAAAAGGTCTGTGGAGGGTTTGTGACTATCCAATAGCAATGAAGACCCGGAAGGTCCCCAGAACTCCCTTCCCTGAAATATAACCAGATACAAACTCAATCCCTCATTTGAATATTTTTAGAATTTGAAAGTGAAATTTACGAAACTATTCCGTAGTTTGAAACTCAGTCTCCCGAAGTATGAAAAAAATGAAAATAAACCGCAAAATCAATAGTTTATGAATTGTCGTGCTTATTTTCGGGGAGAAGATTTTAACTTAGGAGCCCTTCTACAAATGTAACATATACATCTCAGTACACCTTTATATCTACCCAGCCTGCAAGCTGCATTGAAGTTATCTGTCACTCCGGACTCGTACTTGAGACGTCCATGGCTGTCTTCCTCTCAGAGCCGCGAGATGGAAGGATGCTGCTCGGCGCCAAGTTGAAGACTTACTGACTTCCGACCGACGACTGACTGACTACTGCTTTACTCACATGTGCTTTATTGACTAGGGTGGGTACCCTTTCAAAGTATATGCACGATAGTCGAATTCTCCCATTCCAAGCTCTCCAACAAAGCCCTGCTTGGTCATTTCTCAACTGGTCATTTCTGGGGAAAGAGGAGGGGAACTAAAGGTCTTTCCGATAGCAGAAAACGAGCTGAACACGGAAAGGGAGGGCTGCTACAATAACTATAGCAGAGAACTCCCAGTAAGATTTCATCTAGAGCTGAAATATACGAAAAAAGATAGAAATGTCATACATACAATTACAGAAAATGCATATACAATTATTTTAAGTTCCTTACATATAATACAATATCCTTAATACTAAGTACCTGGCCAGGTTTTTCTTATACTTTAACAAACAATACAATTTACATACAAGAATTTTCAAAAAATTACCATATTTTTTTAATAATATGTATAATTAATAATTTGAAGATTTGCATGGATGGAGGAGTGATGAAGTATCTACTTCAGAACAAATGTCAGCCATTTACCATAGCATTATGCACAATATTACATATTATGAAGTTCATTTTTTTTATTATTATTATTTTACAGGTGAGCGTTTTACAAGTTCAGAAATAGCATTTCGTATACCTGAACATCAAATGAAAATTTGCTTGTAGCAGACGAACTAGGTCATGCTATTTTCATGCATGATAGATTGTTAAAAAGGGATATCAAAGAGCTAACTGATGGCACTGTTATGTTATTTTTTTCCCAAAATGGACAAATCACATTCTTTTCCTTTGGTCCTTATATTTCCTAAACAGTTTGTACATTTTTACATAAAGTTTTTACCTACTTTGTTCTCTCTTTTATTATTTTTTAATGAATATTAATACGTTTGTAATGCATAACTTGTAATTTCAATGGGTGTTCATATCAATTGCTATAGCCACTTGGATGCATTATAATGTACATTTGATCGGTAGCCGCGGAGTATTGGATGATCGAAGGAAACTTCAATAACAACGTCATTAGATACCTAATAAATCGATAGAGAGCCATTTGAAATTTTGAAGCACACTAAAACCTAGTACGACGTATAAAATACTAACTCAAACGTTCAATAGTTCTATTGACATTTATTGATATAAACGTCCAGTATTTTTATACGAGTTTAAGTATACATATTCAGAATCCTGAAATAGTTATAACAGTATGCAAATATTCTGTGAGATTCTCATTAAAAGTATGCAATCCCCAATTATACACTGAACTTAAGGATTCTAGTGTAAGGTTTGCAAACATAGTCGAGAAATATATATACACGCTTGTTGCCATATAGGTGTTAATCCTTTTATAAAGTACAATAAAATTACTGCTGATAAATATTTACTACAAAAGATTATACGTTACGACACTTCATAACAGTTACATGAATAATCCACTTCAATGTGTAGGTGTGGGATGCATTTGTATACATCCTGCCAGACTCTGTATTACCCGTTATACTGTCCTTCACATCCTTCTCACGGCACCGGAAGGTGTCGAGGAAAAGGGGAGGAGATTTCATGATGGAGGTAATAACACACCAGCCACGTGTTCGGTTAACAGTTCAATGATGAAGTTCCCTGTTTTCACACACGTTCTGTGACTTCTACCATATCATTACCTCAGGACTATCAAATAATGGAACACGTACTGATGAAAATAAAATATTTAAATTATCATAATTTTTTACTCTGTAATATAATGTAGAGGTATTATTGTTACTTGTATGCTTTGCTACATTTTGTTTCCTGTTACTGTATTATGTATTGTTTGAATAACCATTGACTTAAACACTGTACTTTTCGATATACACATAATAGTTGCAGTGTTATCATTTCTGGTTGTTGTGCTTGCAAATTCAGTTTGCTTTCTTCTTGAATTAGGCGTGGAAATAAGTAGGAAAGAAAAATATTTTACGAAACCAAAATGGCTGAAATAATAATGTTTCCGTAATTTTAGTGAAATTGAAACATCATGTTCAATATAAATCACACAATACGGCCAAGGAAATAGTACGCTGCTGGAAAATTGTCTCCCACTAGTGAAATAAATGTAAGATTGTTTTAGGAGATCATTAAGTGTTGTTTATTTTTTATCTATAATGGATATCAAATCAAAATTAATTTGGCGGTACACATTAATTCATATAATGCTAATCTTCATAATTGCATGGAAGTTAAAATATTGAAAGTAGGCACTTTTGTGTTCTACACGGTAACTTATTCTCTAGATGTAAAGTTTTAGTATCGTTCAATAGTATTTTCGTTTTTCCATCGATTGATCGGCTCCCACTGATTTTTCTATGTACCCGTGCGTTATTGCTCTACGTTGCTCTTTCTGACAAAATTTAGCAGTACGTCCTGTCTACCCATTATTAAGAACATTAACATGCGATTTCCTGAGATGAATTTCTTTGAATACCTAAATACCTTTTCTTTGATATAATAATAATGTTATATAATAGGCTACTTAATTTTGCATAAGATAAATACCGCATAATGTTTCTAATACTCCTCTTTTTTAATTTATTTCTTGTTCAGGAAGAAATAACGATAACACAAAACACTACAATTTGAAAACACTGAAATCTTCCCAGAAAATAATCTGCATAAAATAATACTGCAAGAGTCAATAGAAAGAGAATTACATCCAAATAACATGAACAAATAAAGTAATATTACCTTTACCTTATATAATTATGAGAGACTGTTTTGAGGGGCAATCCAAAATCAAACGTGAAACGAACCGTCTATCATAGCAGAGAATCAAGGAAATGATTGGATTACTGAACAGGGAAGGCCTGATGACAAGTCAGAAAGTTAAAAGTACCATTATCTGGAAAAGCTAAGGAAAAGGCGTTTGGTACTATAATAAAGAAATCAGCGCAGAGAGAATCGATAGAGATATAAACTGGCTAACGAAACAGCCCGTAAGGCAAATCACGTTACAGCAACGAAGAGTTGAAATGTCAAACATTCTGTCGGTTTTAGGGAAATGTGTTTTTCAACAATAAGTGCCACTGTCGCTTCAATTGCCAATAAGCTTTCAAAACTATATGAAAACTGAGAATGAGTTTGTGAAAATGATTGTGCATTTATCTGGAAGGTTTCTTGTGTCTCACGTGAAAAAATAATTTCGGTACTTAGAGCGTTAGACATTTCCCTTCGTTAAATAGTATTACATGAAATACTATAGAAACAAGCAAGGCGATTGCATAATACCTAGACACACACACACACGGGCGGGCGGATATCAATCTAATAGGGAAGGCATTTTTGCCTAGAAAGGATGACATCTCTCAAGGTGATAATACCCCAATTCACACAAGTAGGAATCTCCAATCATAGTTTAAAGAGCATATGAGCGAAACCACACCTCTTCCTTCACCTCCACAATCACCAGACTTGAACATTATCCAGTCTTCGTGGAGGGTTATGGAAAACAGAGTAAGGTCTGTTTACCGTCCACCTGAAGCTCTTAAGGAACTATAGGAGTTGCTACATGAAAAATTGTGTGATATTCCACTTACCAATATCCAGAAGTTAGTATGCATTAATTTCTAGGCAGGGAGAATTCAGACTCCTTAAAATGGCAAGAATGGTTCTACACCCTGTTAGATTAGTAATCCCTTCTTTACCTTACTTTACCATGCATTTTTATTCTATACCCGCTTCTTTAAAGTTTCAGCTTATCGTGCTTGATTTTTTATTAATTTCCTCGTCTTCACTCTCCATACCCTAAATAATGCGGAACTTGTCGCAATTGTCGTTATGCACTCAAGTGCATTGCCATCCAGACCAATTCTGAACGTTTTCAAACTTGCAGCGACTCTACTACTCGTTAGAAATACGATCCCTTGTTTTTAGATCTTCCTTGTGAATCAAAATACTGGGCCAAAACGAAACTAAAATACTTCCCCAACGTTTTTAGGCCGTTCTAAGTTTAGACCTATAGTTATTACAAACTTATTTCTTGTTGTTGTTTGTGTGTTACTTTTATCAATTTAAATTTTAATTATATTTTCTACTCCCCCACTATCTCCTTGATTCTAAACACTGCAATATATTTGAGCATAAACGTATATTTGTGTATATTGGTTGACTTCGTCGATAATTTTAAAGTAAAGTTGTTATGAATCTACTTTTCCCTAGTATTCTGGAAAACTTGGAAACTACTGTTCACAACAAAACTTAAGATGCAGTGTCACATCTTCAGCCCACTCTAAGTCCAATGAAGTTGCCTAAAGAACCGGGACAACACATACCCTCGCCTCCCGTCGTGTTACCGAAAATTCTTGAAAGCGTCGAACTACTACAGAATACTCAAACAACAAGTCCTTCCCCACAAAATCATGATCGTAGTCAAATTTCTTATCACGTTCTTGGATACAAGAATGAACACGTGCTGTTATTACGACAAGGGGGAAAGGGAAAGGAATGAAGAACGAATTTCTAACATGTAAAAATAAAAACTTTGGTGAAAAACAAAGTTTCTTCCTTCCATTTTTTCGTAAACCGAAGTGGAATGATGTTCTTCGATCTTCTCCCACTTCATTCCTTTCACGCTTCAAGAACAAACAAGTGTTTAATAAAACATACTGAGTTGTAGAGATCGAATTTCAAACAGGAAGTGGGAGGATTTTACTCTCTCTTCTTTGAAACTGTTTCAAAATTAAAGGCTTTTATATTCGCATCATCTGTTCTTTCCTTCCACCTACACTCTAATCCAGAAATCGTTATTTGGTGCTTTAATTACATAGAAAAAATCATTTAAAAGCTGATCACGTGACTATTTCGTACCTTGCTTGATCGATTCACAAAATCCAAATGTTGATTGTTTGGGTGATTCATCCATTCATTCAGAAATTATTGTTAGGCTCAATTATAGTTGTTGATGAAAGTTTATTTAATTTATTCATCTTCTCTCAGTAGCCATGTTGTATGATGTATAATTGATAAGATCGGTTCCTTAGTTGGTCGATGGGATTACACTTCATTCACTAAACAGTTGACTGTATAATAATATATTGATTGATTCGTTCATTCATTCAACAGTTGGTTGGTTGAAATATAGCTGATTGATTTATTCATCCAGCAATTGAAGCAGTGAGAGCCAAAAGTTGGCAGCACAGATCTGAAATTGTTCAGGAGAAGCATTCACGCACAAGCACGTATGGTTG
The DNA here is from genome assembly GCA_022664845.1 of Lepisma saccharinum. Lineage (NCBI taxonomy): Eukaryota > Metazoa > Arthropoda > Insecta > Zygentoma > Lepismatidae > Lepisma > Lepisma saccharinum. The sequence continues at coordinate 27,057 of JAGDQP010001928.1, forward strand.
ACTCAACGGCATACAGTAAAAAAATAAATAAAATAAAAAAAAATCGTGTGTTTATTCTATAGAATTTTAACACAGAGTAGTTGTTAGATTATGTATACCACTTTGTGTATTACTTCAATATGATGTTACCAGTTAGCACATGCCGTCTGCGTTATAATTTTAATACAGAAGCGCTGTTAAATTCAGCACGCTGTTAAGTTTCCGGTGCTACTTCAATAATTGCTTCCTTGTTTATAACCTCCAAATAGAGAGAAAAAAAATAGATTCTTTGACAGGAGCTCAAACCAGCAAATATTTGCTTTCTATTGGGGCATCCGGAAAATAATGTTGTTTTTCAGAAAGGATTCCATTAAATAATCTCCATCGTAATCTACCACCATTTCCCATCTCTCAATCAACTTTTTTCAGATTCCCTCTTTAAAATATAAAAGTGGTTTCGAATCAAATACTCAAGCAACTCGTTTTTGACATCGTCAATATCACGAAAAGAATGTTTGGTGAGGAAGTGTTGCAAAGACGTAAAACGGTGGTAGCCAGATCGGGCAATCTTTTGAGGAGTATGGTGGGTGCGGCGTCACTTTCCAGGCCAGCTCTCTGAGTTTCTGCTGATTTTGTCTTGCTGCGTCGTTCCTCGCATTGTCGTGATGCATGATAACACGTTTCCTGTTGACCAATCCCGGATGTTTACTGCTCAGAGCTTAATGCAGACGTTGCAACTGTTCACAATAAACGGCAGCAGTAATAGTGGGGCAGATTTCGGTGTGCTATTTATGATAAAAGCGTGAAACTCGCAGAGATTGCTTATGACATAGTTCTAAGTAAATTTTAAAAAAAGGAGGGCAACAAAAAGTTCACAAAAAACAAGATGGCGGCCCCAGTTTCCAAAATGACTGCCAGATAACTAACAATTCCAATAGTCAATGATAACCATCATCTTTATGTCGAACTATATGTTTTTGAGGCTCACAAATTCAAATACACCATTTATTTTTATGTAGGAGTGATAGTTTTAGACATTCCGCCATTTTTCCAATAAGGCTGCCATAATTATCACAAAGTTGAAAAAACAGGGATAATCGCAATCTTTATGTCGAACTATATGTTTTTGAGGCTCACAAATTCAAATACACCATTTATTTTTATGTAGGAGTGATAGTTTTAGACATTCCGCCATTTTTCTAATATGGCTGCCATAACTATGTCATAGGCAATCCCTGTAAGTTTCACGCTTTTATCATAAATAGCACAATTGTTACATTTTTTACCACATTCTTCCCCACTACATTTTTCTTACTCTAAAAGAATAAGGTTTGCTGACTTCTCCTGCATAATTCTAGTTGAGCCTATTATTTATTATAGTTAAGCCTAATCACTTCACTTTCTTATTTCAGGTTCCATAGCAGCTGCTAAAGTAAAATAATTTGAGAAATGGATTGGAAGAAATGCACCATATGTCAATCTACATCTCATGAAAAATTGCAAGATCCAAAAAATAGTACAAAATGAAACCTGAACAGTGTTATGAAGCGATAGAACATGTGATAGCAGAATTTTTAAAAGAAGGTGTTGAGTTACCAGTAACTGTGGACATCTCACTGTTAGATGAAGGGAAAGGATTCATAGAAACACTTCTCCAACATAATGCTAAGTGGCATAAATCCTGTCGTCTGAAACTTAACTCTAAAGCGTTAAGAAGATTACAGAAAAAAAAAGAAAATCAGAAGAAGAAAGTTGTGTTGTGGAAGGTAGTGAAACAGCAACAAACCAAAGACAAATGAGAAAAAAATCAGAAACCCATCGTCTAGCAAATGTTTTCTTCTGTGATTGTGAAAGGAAGCTAGATGATACTTTACATGCAGCTTCAACATTGGAGGTAAATGAGAGAGTGAATAATTGTGCAAAATTCCTTGGAGATAAAACCTTAGTTGGAAAACTAAGCAAAGGGGAGATGGTGGCTCAGGATGCTGTTTACCATACACGTTGCTTAGTGAAATTATATAACAGGTATAGAGATGCACAAGCTAAAGAAGCTGGTCCTAATAATAATCGCAAACTTGAGGCTGTTGTTTTGGCAGAGTTGGTTTCATTTATTGAAGAGACAAGATTAAAAGAGCAATCTATCGTATTTAAAGTTGCAGACTTAGCAAAAATGTACACAGAGAGACTACAGGAATTAGAAGTTGTGTTGCATGACCCAGTACATACAACTAAGCTGGAGGAACGTATACTGCTCCAAATAAGTTATCTCCGTTCGTTCAATAAAGGAAGAGACAACTTTCTTGCATTTGATAGAGATGATGAGAATGTCGTTTTCAAATTATACCAGTAAGAGAACTCGATGATAATGATAACATACTTTCCAAGGCTGCTGATATTATTCGAAAAGAAATTTTTAGCTGTGAAGTCAAATTCAAATACACCTTTGAAGAGAAAAAACAGCAGCAAAATTCTCTTCAAACACTAGTCAGTATATTATATGGAAGAAATATTAAAGAACGTAGAAGTATTGACACCGCTACACAGCCTACACTGACAATTTCAGAACTGCTCACATTCAATATGAAATCCACAGGAGACAACCCCAAAATTATGTACCACAAACAAACCAGTGAGCCAGTGGGACTTGTACTTTATGTATATACGCATACACCGCAAAGACAGCTGCTGGACATGATGTTTCAACTAGGTTTATGTCTGTCTTATGACAGGGTCCTACAGATCTCCAGCTGTATTGCACAAGAACTTTGCCAACGTTATAAAGAAGAGAATGTTGTTTGTCCTCCAAACTTGTTGAAAGATGTATTCACAACATCAGCAGGTGACAATATTGACTATAACCCGTCTTCTACCAGAGCAAAAACCTCATTTCATGGTACACGCATTTCGCTTTTCCAGCACCCACCACTCAACCACTCAGGAGAAGAGCGGATGAAAGTGGACATTAATGAAAAAACAATAACAAAATCAATTCCTCATCTACCAGACATCTACACAAACGTTGTTCCGATTCAGCATTTACCGGAAAATGTGTCTATTCCATCTGCTGGAGGACCTTACACAGGAACCTTGTCAGCAATAAAAGAAGCAGAAGACAAAGAGTTTCAGTGGTTGCTCCATGTTCAAGACTATTTGGATAGCAGTCTACTACAAATGGGGAAACACTATCCTGGTCTGCATATCATGCAAAGAAAACCCCAACTCAAGACCATATTCAAAGTGTACGTGCATTATTACCACTTCTGAAGAAGCGTGTGAATACACCAGCAATGATAGCCCATGTACTGAAAATAGTCTCACAAGCTGTCACTTACCTTAATCCAGGCCAAATACCTGTTGTAGCATTTGATCAACCTTTGTTTGCCATAGCAAAACAGTTGCAGTGGAGTCAGCCAAGGCAGTTTGGTGAAAACAAGTTTGTCATCATGTTTGGTGGACTGCACAAGCTTTTCTAAAAGTCATTGGCTCCTGGTTGGAAGGCAGCGGTTGGACCCAAGTGTTTGAAGATGCTGGAGTTGCATCTGCAGGAACAGCCGACTCTTTTTTAACCACACATCATATTATGAGAACCAGAATAGCTCCCCAGGTTACTGTCTGCGCACTGAATGCTTTTACTGGAAAATGCATTCAAGGACTCAACTAAAGATTTTGAAAACAAACCAACCCTCAGCAAATGGTGTGAGGAACGAAAGAAGAAAAGTCCCCAGTTCCAGTTTTGGCATCTAATTATCAGCATGGAACTGTTACTGAATATGTTTGTTCAGTCGCTTCGTACTGGAAACTTTCCTTTATATATTGATTGCCTCACAAAGATGATTCCCTGCTTCTTTGCATTGGACCGTATCCATTACTCAAGGTGGCTTCCAGTACACCTAAGAGACATGACAACTCTCAAACAGACACACCCAAGTGTTGCAGCAGAATTTTTAAAGGGGAATTTTGTGGTACAAATGACAAAGCGGAACTTCTCTGCTCTCCCCATTGATCAAGCTCACGAGCAACATAATGCTATAGTTAAAGGAGAAAGAGGAGCTGTTGGATTAACAGAAAATCCCTCTGCATTACGAAGATGGACAATTGCTGGCCCTGAGGTATCACGCCTTGTGATGCAGTTTGAAAGAATGGTGAACTTCGTAACTCCACAAACAACCAAACATCGTGATGAAAATCCTGCCACACAAAGTCTTTTTGTTCATGATGTTCGGCATGTTATCGAAGTTTTTGAAGAGCTTGGAAATCCTTTTTCTGATGAAAGTGGTGAACTCTATAACACAGCCACTAAGCAAGTTGTATCAGATGAAGTGAAGAGGACATTCATGATAATTGAACAATACAGTTCAGTTCTTTTCCGTGAGTATGTTGAAACGAGATTGGAAAAGCAGGAAGTATTAATTTCTGAGCCAATAAAAAAACAGAAAATTTCGCTGATGAGTACTCCAACCCCTAAAAAGTCCAAGCAAAAAGTATTTTACGATCTGTGCGCAATTATTGTAACCTTTCTGCTCGGTTATATCTTGGTTGTGTAGCGCGAGGCGGCAACATTGAAGAGTTTTTCCGACATGAGAATCATGCATGGCCTCCATCACTATCTGAATATGGTTATCTTAGAGTGTCAAAAAAGAGTGACATTATTCCATGCCTGGAGAAGCTTCTTGATATCCATGATCAGCCTGGAGGTGTGGATGTAGTGTTATTGGATGGAGCAGCAGCCATTGTGAACTTTATTAGGCCAAATGAAACTATGAAAACCTTTGCAGATTATGCTGAGCATGGATTCATTCCTTTTATTATAAATCTGTTAAAACCAGCCAGAAGAGTAGACATTGTATGGGATACTTACCAATCTAATTCACTGAAAACATTTGCTCGCCAAAAACGTGGTACAGGTATTAGGACTCCCCAAACTCTCTTACTAAAGAAGTGGAATGACTTCCTGAGAGAAAACAAAAACAAGACAGAGTTGTTTCGGTTCCTCAGTTTTTATGTTAAAAACATCAAGTCAGATATTGGAACTGTTGTGACAACTGTGGCAGAAAATGCAATAAGCAATGTTGATATCAATCTGTCATCTGTGAGCCCGTGCAGTCATGAAGAGGCTGATACGCGGTTACTTTTGCATTCATATGCTGTCACTGAAGAAGGATGTTCACGAATAGTGGTCAGAACAGTTGATTCAGATGTATTAGTATTAGGAATTGCTTTTGCCAGTAAACATACCAATCTAAAACTGTGGATCGAGCTAGGAGCGGGAAAGAGCTTCAAAGTAATTTCTGCCCATGGGATTTCAAACGCTATTGGCACTGAAATGGCATCATCATTGCCTGCCTTTCACTGTTTCACCTGTTGTGATACTGTGTCAGCATTCGCAACTAGGGGCAAAAAGTCTGCTTGGAAAGCATGGACTAAAACTCCTGAGGTTACTGCTGTCTTCAATATTATTTCTCAACCATGCACAGAATTAAAAAGTGATTTGATCAAGACCTTGGAACGATTTGTGATAGTAATGTATGATCACACATGTCCAGAAACTAATGTGAATGACGCAAGACGCTACCTGTTTAGCCGTGCAATTGAAAGCATACCCCCAACTGAAGATGCACTACTGCAGCATATTAAGAGAACAGTCTTCCAAGCTGGACATGTCTGGGGTCAAGCTTCTGTCAAACAGCCTGCTATCCCTTCACCGTCTGATTGGGGCTGGACTTCAGGTGCAAATGGCTAGGAACCAATATGGATGACACTACCAGAAGCAGTTAAAGCTTGTATTGAAGTTATGTCCTGCAAGTGTAACAATCAACTGTGCACAGGACGCTGCAGATGTGTTAGTGCTTCAGTGCAGTGTACATCATTGTATAGGTGCCAAGGAAACTGTGAAAACTAGTCTGAACTCTACTCTGAAGAATGATGTTATAAGTCATAAGAGTGAATAAAAGTCATCATAAGTCATAAATAAGTCATAAGTTAATATAAGTCATAAGAGTTGATAAAAGTTAATAAATATAAGTCATTCCTTAAAGTTAATAAAAAATAAGTTTAAACTTTAACTGGTAGTCATTTTGCTTTGTATAAGTGTAATAAGGTTAGCCAGATATAATTTTAATTTAGTGGGGCAGATGGTTTTAAAAAAATGGAACAATTGTGCTTTTTATGATAAAAGCGTGAAACTTGCAGGGATGGCCTATGACATAGTTATGGCAGCCATATTGGAAAAATGGCGGAATGTCTAAAACTATCACTTCTACATAAAAATAATGGTGTATTTGAATTTGTGAACCTCAAAAACATATAGTTCGACATAAAGATTGCGATTATCCCTGTTTTTTCAACTTTTTGATAATTATGGCAGCCATATTGGAAAAATGGCGGAATGTCGAAAACTATCACTCCTACATAAAAATAAATAACGTATTTGAATTTGTGAGCCTCAAAAACATATAGTTCGACATAAAGATGATGGTTATCATTGACTACTGGAATTGTTAGTTATCTGGCAGCTATTTTGGAAACTGGGGCAGCCATCTTGTTTTTGTGAACGTTTTGTTGGCCTCCTTTTATAATTTACTTAGAACTATGACATAAGCAATCCCTGCAAGTTTCACGCTTTTATTAGCACAATTGTTCCATTTTTGTACCACAATCTGCCCCGCTATAATGGTCTCATAGGGTGAGAGTAGCTCATAGCGCACTATACCACAAATATTCCACCATACACAATTACACTCTTTAGGGCGCAGATTAGCCTTCGATGTTGGCACAGGCATTTCACCAGCAGAAAGTCACTGCTTTTTGCGTTTAGGATTAACATACAGAACCCATTTCCCATTCCCTGTAACTATTCGATGAAGAAACGGCTCCTTGTCGTGTCAGGATCAGAGAGTTGCATATTGTTGAACGCTGATTTTTGTTGACATCCGAAAGTTGATATGGGACCCAAAAACGTTCTCTCTGGACCTTCCCAATTTGATGGAAGTGCTCGTGCACGGTAGATCTTGATGAGTGAAGTTGATATGTCTATTCCTCAACGGTTAGATGGAGATCTGTCTCAATGGCTTGACGCAACAGGTCATTTTCGAGCTCCACTGGTCGTCAGGAACGATAGGCATCTGAGAGTTCAAAATCACCATATCTGAATTTGGTAAACCACCATTGGAATTTGAGGATATCCAAGGAATGTGAATAAACACTGTTGACGTTCTTGGTTGTTGTACTTCCGTTATTTGCTCTGCAAAATTCATAAAGCATGCAACGGCGGATATGTATTTCTTCAGGTTTCTTGTTATTCATACTCAACCAGAGATCTGAGAAAAAGGCATTTGTTACTATGTAACACTTAACAATATAGGTATGTATTCATGCACTTACACTGATTTTAATTCACTCTTGTATATCTAAAAAAAATCACCTCAAAGTTCGGAGAAAGAAAACGACATTACTTTCCGGATTACCCGATAATTCCGTTCAAAACAACACTATGTGATATCATTATTATAACACAGCACTAGAAATGTTCTCAATTGTGTTATTGAATTGATTAACAGGCATTTAAGTACACACTCCAAACGTAGGTGGAATTACTCTAACAGCCGTGATGTGTTAAAATGTAACATAGCACGGGTGATACGTAGCAAAGTAATGACAGTAACACAGACACATGTTTTGTTGAGTACGTTCAACCCTTAATTGCGACTCATAATCTTTTTCTCGTATCTTCTACAGGAAAATACAACCCTTTCCAGCGCTTATCCGAAATCACCTATGAACCATTTGCAGCTTCACGTTACTCTTCATACAGAGCTGGACGAAACTTGATTTTTGGGTTCATTTTTTATTTAATAAGTAGTTGATAGGTTACATTAAGTTCAATCGCTGATTCCTTCATTCATTCATGCATTTAACAGTTAGTAGTTTCGATTTTGGTTGATTCATAAAACGTGAATACTAATTGACTGAGTTAAGAAAGAGTAAGAGAGTAAGTTGTCGTAAGCGTTATTTGAAAACTATTAACTGGAGGTTGAACTCAGTGGTACAGTTAAGATGTTACACATTCAGAGAACTTATCTAACTTTTAACTAGTAACATTTAAGTAACAATTATATAAGAACCAATTTGATCTGGACGTTACAAAAGGAAATGCGAAACTACATTTATAGCACGGCATACTTCGTCTCCTTGTAAACTTCGAACTTCATAAGTTCGGAATAAACCGACTTTGTACTGGCTACACCGAATCAAAATTGATGAGTTCTTGGCCTAGCAGGTCATAGAAAACATCTTTGTAGTCTACAATTCTATAGAATTTGAATGTCATTTACTGTCTTTAGGCAACTACACTTAGACCGCAATGGAGGTGGGGGGAGGATGTGGGAAAGAAGTCGGCCAGGGCCTAGTTTCAAAGGCATCATCCTAGCATTAACCTTGTGTGACTGTAAACAAAAACCTGTCAGGATAGCTGCCCGAGATTGTACCGAAATCGTAAACAAAAATTTAAAAAATTGCATAACATTTTATGTTACTCTTTGAAACACAAAAATATTAATAACTTTTAAACCAAGAAAGATATTTACTTGAAACTTTCAGCATTTGTAGATCACAGATGAGATTATGCATACCAATGATCACGATCGTGTATGTTCACTTATTCCTGAGTTAGACACACATGTTTGGCTATATCCGTGTGTGTTAGACCAGACAGACACACACACAGGCATGCACCCTTACAACTTACAAGTTCCTCGTTTTAATGTCATTATTATGGTTATACACCTTAAGAGGGAGAGGGACTTGGCTACTGCAGCCTACAAAATAAGCGTTCAATTTAACATGGATTTCAAACATTTCTGCGAAAATCATGGTTTTATGTGCTTACTTCGAAAAAATGACTCATTAGCCTCTTAAACATAATACATGGCATAGTAAAAGTAAATAACTGAAGGCTCCACGACATATTTTTTATTAGAAATAAAGGATGTTTTAGTAGTCCATGTAACAACTTTCTTACGGAATTTTCCATTATAATAATCCTTATTTCTAAACAGAAAATAGCACGCATGGTTTTCACTTAAGTATCTTAATAATTGCACGGAATATGTTGAAGGGGCTATTGAGTCATTTTTTTTTTCGAAAGAACCACATGAAAATGCGTGGGCTCAATTGGTAGAGCTCTCACCTTTGGTGCTAGGGGTCATTGGATCGATCCCTGCTCATGCCATGTGGGTTTTGTGGTGGACAAACATTGTATGCGTGGGTTTTCTCGGCGTTCTCCCGTTTCCTCCTCCTTCCTTAATTCTACCAATTCATTCCATCATCATCCATCCGGTCCGAGACAATTGCCTAAAAGCCTTAAAACGAAATTCAGTTTCAAATATCCATTGTATATATTGTACGAGTACATACAGCTTCATGTACTTCTGTCAGTAAGATCATAAATGTTGGATATATTTTTATGCAAATGTTTGCTATTATGTTTCTTTCAATTACTTCACAATAACTTCTAGACCAAAATGTTTGGCATCTTATTAGTAATACAAATAAGCTAACATTGATAATTGCAATCAAATTCAAATTTTAATTATTGCAAATGTGTTCATATAATAAACGCAAAACCTACTTGTCAGAACAACTCATAATTTATTTATTAAAAATGTTTTATCAAATTAGGTGTCGGAAAGAGTTGCAAATACTAACAACTGAAGAGAAAGTAACAAATGTACCTACTTGAAATTGATTTATGTGATAAATATAGACACTATAGCAGTAAGTTGTAGTCCAAAAACCTATTTACCAATAAAGTGTTTCAACACATCCACTCTTTCTATTTAAAACGGTATAGAACGTAAGCTCGGTCATGTAACAGGGAGTAAGCTCTGTCTGTGATCGAAACACCATAAAATTTAAGATCTCAATATGGAAGAAATATACATTTAAATCAATATAGATTTTCTAGACGCGATTCGTAACATTAGACCGATCTGGGTTTCCCACCTTTCTCTCACAAGAAATTATAAAGTAACGAAATGACCTGATGATGTTCTTTCTTCAGGACTTTTGAAATCATGCATGTAGTGTAGAGGATTTTTTATGTCTAACGTGGATTTAATCGCTTTTTTCTTACTACCCTATCCATTTACAACTAAAGGATCATGTAGCTTTCCAGTATACGAGGGCTGTTCAATAAAGAACGACTGATTTTCTGTAGGGAGGGTTGCGTGAAAATTTTGGTTTTACAGTTATCAGATTTAAAAAGGGCAAGCTTTGGTACATATCGATTATAAATAGCAGTAGTGTACGTGTCTTCCGTTAGTCGCAGTGATCTTTTATTTCTATCTCGTGTCAGGTTCAACTACCAACAACGGATGTGACACGAGAGGAGCAGTATACAGCAATAAAATTATGTTTCATTTTGAAACATACAACAACCAAAACATGTGAGAAACTGCAGCAAGCGTATAAAGAGCATACGCTACCTCGATCTTCTGTGTTCAGATGGAAGGCAGACTTTCAACCGCGAAGCACTGGAACTTCAGCAAGTGCAATAACCAGGCACGTATCCAGAACTTGGTTTTGGGAGGAGTCCAAGGGCTTCCGGTGGGGTCCAAGGTGTGTCTGGGCATGAAATGTATATTAAATATGTATAATTAAGCCTGAAGTTATACTATTTTTCCATAAACCCCTGAGTTTTTTTTTTGGGGGGGGGGGTCCGGACCCACCCCCTAAATACGTGCCTGGGAATAACAGAAGTGAAAATCAAAACAGCTGCTGCAATTGTCCGTTAAGATCTGCGGATAACAGTAAGACAGTTCAGTGGTGCCCTACAAATTTCAAGTAGAAGGACCTTCAAGATGGCGGTGAGCATTCATGGAATCAGTTATCACCTTGAGACTTTTTCCTCTAACCCACACTGAAAAAGAAACTACGTTGCCAGCACTTTGAGAACTCTAAGGCAGTGTTACAGAGATGTGAGGTGAGTCTGAAAGACATTGCCAAGAATTGCTTACACCACGTGTTTGAGGGCTATTAGAAATGTTGTAATAAATGCATTGAAATGGGTGTGGTGATGAGTACTTAGAAAAAGGCCATGTAAATATTGATCCAGAGTAATACACAGTTGTGAAAAATAAACAGTCTCAGTCTTTATTGAACAGCTCTCGTAGTTTATGTTTTCAATAATTTCAAGAAAAGTACTTTTTGTTTGGTCTTTAGGTAGAATTAGTTGTGATATCTGAGGTATACGAATTGCAGACGTGAACGTGAATCAAATGTGAGGCGCCACTACAAAGCGTTGCAACTTCGTTTGTAGTTCAATTACATTCTTTTTCAATCTCATTTGCATTATTTAAACGATAAAATTAAAAGCAAAATAATAAGAAAGATTTTAATCAACGTATTCGTTAAACAAAGTAATTTGTTGTTTCATTTAAATGAAAAGAGGAAAACACAGGTAGTCATAAAGGTATAATAAAGGTGTACAGTGGGCGGAGAATATAATGCACATCCATTTGTCAGTTTCACTTGTTCGTGTTATGGCAAAATACTTTCACACAAACACATACACGTACACTCACACATTGACTATTATATTCAGTGTATGTTGAGTGTTTGGGAGAAATAGAAGGTTGTTCTGGTGCTGCTTTCATAAATACGGAAACATCATAATATATAGTGAGCGAGAGACAGGTTGTTCTGTTTCCGTTATGAACAAGGATACACACTTGAAGTAACATTCGTCCAACCCATGTGCGACACATTTTGTGTTCACGGATGAGTACCTGCTAAGCGACTGAACTTATGTATCTGACACACACGGACAGAAGCCAATATCTATTCTTAACAGAACCTTCCACTTTTAGAATGGAAAGAAATTTAATGATAAAGGTACTGATGTCAAACAAGAAAGTCGTATTTATCTTATGATAGGAACAACTTTTTTTTTTATTAAGAGTAACTTCCACGTTTCCCATCATTCAGTTTAAAACTAACTTGTTAAACTATACTCAGTGCTTAAAGTGAGTTGGAACGGACCGGAACGTCGTTGCAGTAAGAAATATAGAATGGGAACGGTGTTCCTTAAGAATAAATAATTTTTGTTCTGAAATTAGATATAGAGTAGCCACACTTCACGTCGAACAATGAGAAGTGAAAGCAGATTAAATCCTTCCTTACTTTCCCTGTAAAAATATTTTCCAGAAAGAAAACTTATCTACAGGTTTTGTGGAAAACCTTACCCTAATTTTCGAAGAAATGAACAACGTATTGTAACAATCTATCACTCCCTGAAACTCGCATATTAATCCTAGTCTAGTGGACAACACGTCTTAATCTCAATCTCGTCAAATAATTCAATCTCGTCTAGTGAGCAACAATAGCTTGTGTCATACCAGGAACTTTCTGTGGGCCCAAACCACTGGAATCTTGACTCATTTGACTCCGCTAACCTACTACGATAGAGTCATCCACGCTTCAGTGGTGGTTTTCCAGCATCCACTTCAGCTAAATATTCCGAGGATGTGGTGTGGAACTCGTGAAGGTTTCCAAAACTCATGGATCTCAACGTATGCCTTACAATCCTGATGTAAAAGCTTCTTGTACCACCCTATTAAAAAAGTTCGATGTCGCGAGCCATTTTAGACCATAGGTTTTCCATTACAGCACTACACAGACGTCGACGACCACGCTCATCAATCAGCTGCCGCCGAACAAGATGACTACTTACTGGTCAGTAGTGCTGTCATTGCTTACTGGTAACATTGAATATGGCGAATTCATACCAAACTCGTGACATTATCGAGTGAGGAATTGAGTGCCTGGCACCTACGATCATTTCGCGCTCTTTAGCTCAATCCCATTCTGATTGAAATGTTCGCTAACTAATCTGAGTCGTATGTGTAGTTTTTAAAAGCTTTCTGCCTTCGGAAACGGATGTAAATTCAAAAGTGTGTCCGGATAACTTGAAGTTGGGGACCAATCTAGTAAGCCCCTAGACAAGGAATCAATTATGTTATTTTCGAGTCTCCTAAACGGTCCAAAACACACGACACAAAAATCAGGGGGGGTTCATAAAAAATAAAGAGATCGAGATACCAAGCTTCCACAGGGCCTTGTTTCACAAAAGAAAGAAAGAAGGTAGGCTTAAGTATTAAACTACAACAAAATTCTCACACATTCTCTCAGCACACAAATGATAGGCATATTCAATTCACTCTTCTTCTATCTTAACCTTACTTGTTAGATGTGTAGGATCTCTAATGGTGTTAGTCTCCTTCGATCAAACATTCAACTACTTGCAATTTAAGGGGCAGTATGCCCAAAGTTTGACTCAAATTGAAGTTTGGGCTAATCACAAAAGAAAACGTCCAATCACTTAGGACTCATGCACCTAGACTGAACTTGGAGGGCTTCTAAAAAATATAGAGATTAGTTTGCCCAGTTGCTGGATACCCTTGGGCTCAAAGGACCACATAGGGAGATGGAGGACTACTAACATTTATACAAAAAATATAAAGAATGGAGTCATTGAAAGTTTCTATGTAAGCACTTCTTTCTCTAGAGAATAAAAAAAACCTTCTCTCAAGAAGAACTGCGCATCGTTTTCTGCCCCTCAACCGATTCTAATGAAATTTTGTATGTAATAACTACCCTATATGCGAGTTTCAATAAGCCAAATCCTTTGTACTATACATACCACTTCCGATTATCATGGAAAGCGCGTCCAAAAATGACCACTTCCGGATCCTAATTTTTATAGTGTCGCTCAAAATAAATTGTGATATCTCGGGAAGGGCGTAAGCTATCAATTAAAAATTTCGTATGAAAAGTACAAATATAATGAGCATGTTATAATGTAAACCGAAACACTGCTATCTTCAACCGTTTTGGAGATAAGAATTAGTTTTCTTAAGTAAACGTTCAATTTTCGTTACAAAAATGCACTTTTCTCGGGAAACAATGTTTTGTTTAGCTGTGAGCTTCCACTAGTTACAAAACGATACTTCGCTCAAATAATCATCATGTAATGTAGAAGCACATATTCAAAAATCATTTTCTAGTTGGTGGGGGCTGATGGCTACAAGAAACATTTTATGCTTTAAAAATAAAGGCTTTAAAGACCTCAGGTCGAAGTAAATGTTTGAAATTCAGGCAAATAAACTACCATATGTCTAGAAGTTCTTAAGATACCCAAACCAAATTTTATGTGTCAAGTATGGATATTATGAACACATCACAATAAGAATTTCTCGTTGATACCCTGAGTCGTGTTTGAAGTAGAAAATACTTGCTACATAAGAACGACTAATTTGTCGCATTAAAAGCACCTTTTAGAGGAAACACTGTGTTGTGTAGTTATCAATAGCCATTTATTACACAGGTAATACTACAATACAGCGGTGAAATAAGCGTCATTTGATGTAGAAGCGTCATACAAAATTTGGATTTCATAGCATACGCCATTCCCGAGATATCAGAATTTATATTGAACAACACTATAAAAATTGGAATTCGCAAGGATACATCTTTAGAATATAAAATGTTTCTTTTCACTATTAGCCCCAATCAGTTGCAAAATGTTTTTGGATACGTTCTTCTACATTATATGGAGATTATTTGAGCGAAGTATCGTTTTGTAACTAGCGGAGGCTGATGGTTAAAAATAACAGAGATTTCGGAGAAAAGTGCGTTTTTATAACGAAAATTGAACGTTTACTTAAGAAAACTAATTTTTATCTCCAAAACAGTTCAAAATATAGTCTTTCGGTTTACATTGTAACATGCTCATTACATTCGCCCTGTCCATACGAAATTTGTATTTGATAGCTTATTCCATTCTTGAGATAGGCCTATTAAAATTGATTTTGAACAACACTATAAAAATTAGAATTCGGAAGTGGTCATTTTTGGACGCGCTTTCCATGATAACCGGAAGTGGTATGTACAGTCACGAACAAAAGTAAATGGAGATTGGAATTATAAGAAATAGTAGCATTTTCCTTCAAGAGAGTTGTTGCACTGTACGCCTCATAGTTAGACAACCAACATGACAGTACAAATATGCGCGAAAACGTGGAATGCAAGGATATTCCTCGATTTGGAGCAAGAAAGAATTGACTTGTTCAGCATCATGTAGAAAAACACGAGAGAGACAGAAAACCCATGTTTGTCTTGTTCCAACACACACACACACAGAGAGAAAGAGAGAAAGAGAGAGAAAAAACATGGAAGTAGACGGGATAGAGAGAAATAACAGAGAAGAGAAAAAAGGAAAGAGGGAAAGAAAATGGCGCAAGACATGGAAATAAATGACATTTGAACTCTTACAAACACACAGCAGGCATCTCTCTCCACCTGCCCCCTCTAACTCTGTCTTGTGGTTTTCTCCCTGTGCGGGATAAATCTCTTTCAGTACCTATCACAAACATAATTTACTGCGCTTAATTCCTAGAAGAAAATATTTGGAATGCTGCTCGTGGAATCGATCCAGAGACCTTACGAATGAGAGTTTCACACACTGACCATAACAAATGTGTTGTTAAATCAGCCATTAAACTCGCTACCCTCGGCGAGTTATTTATATATATCCTAGATTTCAGAACTATCTTTCAAGAAAGTAAATCTAACTTGTTGGCGGCGCGCTTATTCGCCAATCCCAACCGGTAAGAATAAAAAGGAATTTATTAGAAGTTCTGCGTTCAAATTCCTTTTGGCCGAAGTGAGTGATGTAAGCGGTTGGTGCTAAATACAGCGCCGAGAGAAACAGTTGTCAGCTGCCTACATGGGCGTATTAGTAGAACGCTTGCTCACAAAATAAGAAACCCGGGTTCGATCCCCGGCGAGCGGGCGAGATTTTCTCTTCTTTTTATCTTAAAATATATATTTTGAAAAGTTTTAATTTATTATTAATAATTCCTTTCTTGTATTTTCAAGATTGTTTTGAAAAGTGCATTGTTTCGTTTAAAAAAAGTATAAGATTTTTCTTCTTGTCTTAAAAATATTTTGCTAAGTTCATATTTATTATTAATAATTGCCACCTTCCATTTGTAGAATATATAAAATTAGTGACCATGGGTTAGGGTATGTTAGGTAAGGTCAGGTTCGGTTATGTATCTTTACACTTTCGTTTCATTCTTTCAAAATACATTTCTATCTGTGCGAACCTGACTTTACATAACCTCCGCTAACCCATAGTAACTAAATATACAACTCGGGAAGGGAAGGGGGCGGTGAGCGGTGGGCATACGCAAAAGTGCTGCATTGCGTATGCCCACCGCTAGCCGGGGACTGCAGTCCCCTGAGGCTCAGGCCACCCATCTCCCTTCGGACGCACCGTGCTCCCTTGCACACCATGTGGGCCAGACCTTGTTTATGTATATATATCCTAGCTTTCAGTATCCTATTTATGCCATATTTTAATCATTTATGTAATTGTTATTTGGGTTCCTGAATTCACATTCACTCAAAATTTTCCCATTTCTACCAAAATAAGAACTGACAAAATAGCGGCAGTAAACTCTTGATCAACATTTCATGCACAGTTACGAACAGAAATAGTTTTCTCATTCTGCGCAGGTGCAGAACTGAAAACGAAAAATATCCAGATAATCATGCGAAAAGTCTCTGAGTTTTCCTCGATTACAGTGAAACAACATGAAATACTAAAATTCTTAGAAACCTCTCTGAAAATTCCTAGCAACGTTAACAAAATTTTTAACAGTAATTTTTTTACGTGACAAAATTTTTACTTATTTTGAACTTTTGTGCAAGGAAATAATCAAATACAAATAAATTGAAAATAGTATTTACCAAACTCCTCAGCTACACGAATCAATTAATTTACAATACTGCTGCTATTGAGTGCTTAAAAGAACCAATACATAAGTATGGATTACAGCTGTACGTCCATACATTAAAGCAAAAAGAAACGAGTGGTGTTCTCGATAGGCCCTACTTTCAAATAGCATATTGCGAATCTTAGTAATATATATATAGCCTAGCTTTCAGTATCCTATTTATGCCAAATTTTAATCATTTATGTAATTGTTATTTGGGTTCGGAATTCCCATTCAATCAAAATTTTCCAGCACATTGGTATTTCAAATAACCTGTGTTATCAGATTAAAATGCCGTTCCAACAATACTAGCAAAGCATATATTAATATGTAAAAATTTGCTGTGTCTATGTACGTACAATCATATATCCCCTCTACGTCTGTCTATCGACAACTTTCAAATCAGGAACTACCAGGGCTAAGAAGATAGTTGAGGTGCCCTTGAGGCGTCCCGCCACTGAGCTCCAACTTACTTGTTTCCATATACAGTAGGCGCTCTTTTATCCGGCATTCTATAAACCGGCAAGCTCTATTATCCTGCATCGGTCGAGCCACTTGCATTCGGCTTTTTCCGGTTGTGCTCGGGCGTTCACTGACCTTGTCCACAACGTCGCACCACTGCGCTTGTCTGTAAATGCCATTTTCTTTGTCATCTGCTGTTCAACTGTGTCGCACGCTTTATACAGTGATGTTTACGACCCTTGTAACCAATGATGGGCACGTTGCTTTTAAAATGTAACGCGTTACAAGATACTTTACCCACTGTCAAAAAGTAACGCGTTACCAGTTACTTTTCTCGCTTTCAAAAGTAACGCGTTACTTTGGCACCGGTTCTTGCATCTTTTGTATTGGTACTGTGGAAAGAAAACTGGTGGAAATACCAATTTTTTTTACCCTGATTATATACAGATTTTCTAAGAAATATTTATTTCTTTACAAGCAATTGTGTTTGTTTCTTTGAAAACAACAGATGAAAAGTAACGCAAAAGTAACCTCGTTACTTGGGGGAAAAGTAACTCTTTACCCGTTACAGTTACCTTCAAAATATTGTAACGCGTTACAATAACTCGTTACTGAAAAGGTAACGCGTTACTTGCGTTACTTTACTCCCCAAGTCTGTAACCATGTTTCCGTTCGCTTAGTGTTTGTCGTGATTGTCTGTGTTCACTTAATTAGCGCTTCCTGCTTTGTGGCCGTTAGGACTATAGACGTTTGATTATCCGGCAAAATTGGTTATCCAGCATGGCCACGATCCCGACCGTGCTTCATAAAAGAGCGTCTACTGTATATTGTCTCCATCTTTTGTGAGGTTAGTATTGCCAAAATCTTTCCATTTTTTAAAAATATAATAAAAAATGGTGTAAGAAAGACCCATATTAGAGTTTAGACAGCTTCTTGACGTATGCTTTACAGTCTTTACAGGATCAGTATAGCAGAGGCTGATATAAATGGGAGAGTGTCAACAGAAGTAAAATACCGATAAGGGAGAAATTATGGGGATGAAAATTCGCAGAAGAAAATAAATGTCTGTATTCATCCGTCCCCGAATCAATCTCCAACACTTTATATTATTGTTGAAAGACAACAGAAAATAGTTTGGACTTGATAACTTAACTACTTATATGATTTATAGTCATATTTTTAAACTACAATATAACATATTAAATAAAATTTATCAGTATGAAACTAATTGTCGCAAGACTTCTTCTAGTATGGAACAACATCAACAAAAGCATTAAATAATTATTATCGACATTCATGAAAATAAAGGTTATAGTCTCGATCGAGACGAGAGTCTCGAGATGCAAGCCTCGGTCTCATCTCGAGTCTGGAGGGATAAGTCTCGATCTTGGTCTCGTCTCGAGTAGTCTCGATGTATAGTATCTCGGTCTCGTCTCGATTCCTGGACCTTAGTCTCGGTCTCGATACCATGCCTAATTCTCAGTACACCCACTTCAACGACTGTCACTAAAACATCCAATTAAGTGATTCTAGTTACCTCTTCTGAATTCAAATGGTTATCTTTAATAGATTCTTTCTTGTCTTGCAAATTTGTGCATAATGATATGAAAATAAATCGTCAGAATGAGTTTCGTTACAAGTACCAAAATTCGCGTGATGTAACATATATATATACTATTCATTGTATACATCGTCCCAGTGTTGCCAATTAAACTTTCTGTAGCTAAGTCTACCAATCATGATTACCTAGCAAAAACTACAATTGTTCATCATACTTTATCCACTTGATACACGTACTCTATTTTTTAATCAGTCAGCTTTTCTACTTACAATAAATATTGCCATTTGACACCCTATTCTGTAATACCAATCTTTACTAGTGTCGTAGCGAAAGTAATAGGTTCTTCAGGTCAATCTTTCTACTCATTTTGACGTTGGGCTTTCTCTTCTGCCTTACAGTACTACTAATAAAACTGTCGAACAATTTCAACAATCTTCTTGCTCTTCCCATTACAGTTGTATTATTCAATGCACATGGCAAGATAAGCTTGTGTAAATTTAACAATGCTGGTCTGTGTTACCCCTTTTTGTGTTAAATTTTGACTCAACATCGGTGCCACAGCGTCTCAAATTAATTTTAGAGTAGGCCTATATGGTTAAAAAGTGAAAAGACGAAGCAAAGCAACCATATTTGTCGTCATTTTCAGTGTCATGTTGTTATGTTGACAGTGATTGGGTTGTTTGGTGCAGAATTTTCAAACATTCCCTGTTCATAGAAATGTTTTCTAATGAACACAAATAAATATGTTTAGAAACGAGTATTGAAACATAAAATAAATGTATGAGCAGTTAACAGAGACTAATTATGATCGTCAGTTCATTACTGACTTGTACATTGCAATTTAGAAACTATACCTGTCGTGAGAATTAAAGAGAAATAAGGAAATAACTCACTCAATTGTGTTTACCTGTGTTAGTATAATGCGAGTGTTTGAGGAAGGCTTAGAGAATGAGAGTAAAAGTTCAACAAGCGAACAAAAACCTACATATTGTTGACAGTGTATGGATAAATTATAATAGCTGAAGGAAGTAAAGTTTTAATAATTAATTGTGTAGATTTTGCTGCTGTTAAGGTACGGTATGAAGTTCATTGCGATGACGATGATGGGTGTTCTGCCCGGGTACACTGCAAAAACTGTGCCTTTGAAGTGTCGAGCCCAGAGTTGGGTTTAGAGGAGCAGATCTTTGCCTCCCAGTTCTTGGGAAAGAAAAGATTAACAGAAAAAAAAGATGGTAAAATATGAATGCCTGTGCCCGTCACTGCCCCTGAAGAATAGGCGGTGTAATGTACCCACAAGTTTTATGATCAGTGACGGGCACAGGGACTCTTCTTTTACCACCGTTTTTTTTTCTTTATTAATCTGTTTCCTCCCAAGAACTGGGAAGCAAAGAACCGCCCCTCTAAACCCAACCCTGGGTTCGACACTGCCTCTCAAAAATTATGGGTACAAAATTGGCATTTTGTACCCACTATTCAAAGGTACAATTTTTGCACTGTACAGGCCGATGGCGGCTAGCCATTGCCTTCCATGGAATGAAGATCACTCCGAACTACTTGTGTTTCTTCCGAGTATTGACCCCGTGAGGGAGACTTTTTTTATTATTAAAGTACTTGTGATACATCGAATGTTGAAGGTCATGCGATGTAAGACGTTAGACCAGCGTTTTCGTGAATGTAGGTTCGAATTTTGGCTTGTGATTGGATAGTATTTGTCTCAAGCTGGATTTGACGTGCATAAGATATAGGACTATTTAGTAATGCTGTAAGGACAAATCTTTTTTACACCTTTGGCTTTTTCTTTCTTTTTTTTACCCCAGTGAATTTTACTTAATTACACTTGAATTGTGTTGGATCAACACCGCAAATCTCAAAACCGCTCAACACTGGCTATGTGTTAGAAGTGTAACACTGAAGTCTTTGTTAATCTATAACATCCTTTCCTTTGAGTTAAGGTAAAACGCTAAAGTGATAGTTTACCTAGGACCACTTCAATGTGTTCCAAGTAAGTTGAATTAAGACATGTGTTTCAATTTGAGTAGAATTAATACATGTATAAAGTGTAACACAAAATACTTTGTTGACCCATAACATCGTTTCCTTTCAGTCAAGGTAAAGCACTAGTGTTATTTTACCTAGTACTGCTTCAATGCGTTACAATTAAGTTGAATTAACACATGTATCTTTTGTAGTGTGCAATCTTTGTTTAACCAGTATCTTAAGAATATATTTTTCTCCTCGTTATTGTCTCTAGCTATTCATTCATCTATCATGTCGGGTACTCTGCTCAGCACTTCCTCATTGCTTTTCCTTATTCTCCTCCATGTCCATATTTCAGACTCACTCTATCGCCGAGTCCACATTTCCGCTACTTATACTCTATTATTCCATATAAAAGATTATTATATTCCTTTCTCAACTGTTTGTTCATCGGTCCACTGAAAAGATTCTTCCTTTTAGTGCATATCTCTATGCCATTGTTATTCTCACCTTTATTTCTTTTTCACTTTTCGCTTGGGTATAATGTTTCTCAGGTAGTTGGAGTTGGATACCTGTGCTACTTTCTATCTCCTAATTTTGATGTTTTCTGTGACCTCTTTTGTACGTATAATTTCTTTCTGTTTTTTTTTTTTTTTACTTTTATTTTCATTCCTCGTCTCTGTTTCTTAGCTCTCGTAACATATTGTTATTTGATGTTTCGTTCTTTGCAAGAGTAGCCAGATATTCCGCATATCACATGTATTAGCTTTTTCTTCCCTAAACTGTATAACTATCCCTCTGTTATTGAAGCATAATTACAATAGTCTCTAGATATATTAAAAAAATGTGAAAAATGGACACATACCTTGTTTCACTACTCTACTTATTGTACTTTAGCTCTATCTTTGCAACTTAATTCTTATTCAAGTATAAAGCAACGATCCTTCCACTCCACACGTATCTTCTCCAACCTGTAAATTAGTATATCACAATATCAAAATCAAATCTTAAAAAAAAACAAAAAAAAACCGATGGTTTGGCTATCTTTTATTCTCTGTCTCTCCCTTTCTCTTTCATTCTTTCTTTCTTTTCTCTTTCTCGAGATAACTGATCGACAATTGGCGTATAGAAAGATCCTATAATAATAATATTCTGTTATCTACCGGTGTGATGACTGATCCCTTTCCAAACATTGACACACTTTGCAGTTCTCCGAATACAATATTTTTTAAACTTCTCCTAATCATGCAGCTATTCGTTGCTATGGTGTACTACTGTCTCTAACTCTCTGTGCTATTTCCATCCGCATACATAATGATATTAGGTAGGCAGGTGTATAGATCAACAGATAACTGCGAGGGTGGATGTGTGGAATATTTATATATATTCTATTAGTTCCTGAACCATGAAGAAAGTACTTGGCCACACATAGTGCAGCCCAGTTGTCTGAGAACAATTACCCTAGAACCATGCCGAGTCTGCGTGATCTATATAACTCAAGCAATGTCTAATATATTCTCGTGCGCTGCCAACGTTGAAATTAATGCCAGCAAGAATGATTGCAAATTAAATAAGACGTCTTCTTTTCTGTATTATTGCTGAGTTAATGCTTAGCAGGAGTAATAAGTCGTATATTTTGGCATTGAAGAAGTCACGTGAGGGGGGATTTCTTCTTCGATGTTCATGGGGCAAGGGAAGGGGTGGGAGCATCTACTTTCTTCAAGGTTGCCGGAGTCAAAGTCCTTTGCATTAGGAACGTTATCCGCAGACAGTAAAAGTGCCATCTGGCGAAACGATCTGTCTAGCATTGCTTTGCATATTAACATGAACAAATGGACAGGACTACTAAAAACTGTCTTTAATATAACATATTTAAAATGTAAAAAAATATAGGATGGAGAAATTCTAGTTGTTTCCAGCACGCTAGTGGTATGGAACTCAAGAGATATGAAAAAATGTATTGCTTTAAATCGTCATTGCGTGCTAAAAGCTCTCTCTCTCTCTCTCTCTCTCTCTCTCTCTCTCTCTCTCTCTCTCTCTCTCTCTATATATATATATATATATATATATATATATAATGCGTTTGTGTGTATGTGTATGTGAGTGTGTGTGTGTGTACTGTAAATGAAATATCTGTATGTGTTTGTGAAGTGGCGCATGAATGTAAAAGGGCTTTGGGTAGAAAACAACTTCAGAGCACGATATAAATGAAATAATATAATGCACGTGGCTAGGAAAAAAGTTTTCCGAAGTCAGAACTTTTGTGACCACGATTTTGGAATATCAATTCAAACAAGTCCTTTTGTGTGTAATAACTCAATGAGCAAAGGCGGAGATACCGTTCATGATTAACTAGTTTTTGCTATAAAATTATGTGCAATAACAAAGACTCTGAATTTATTTCTCAGTGTACGTTGCAACTTTATGTGAATATATCTAACGTTATGTCATTAAATAATATTGTAACGCAATACGGAGTCAATAATAACTTACAGATATATGTATATGTGGATGCAATAATTGAAGATCACGAATGTTAAATGAGAAAAATTAGATCTATGTTGGGACAGATTTTCGCATTGAAACAAATTTTATAGTCACCAATTGTTCATTGATTTTAAGAAAGCATATGATTCTATCAAAAGGAAAAGACTATAAACTTGGTACGATTTGAAATTCTCAAAATTCTTATTCAACTACTAAAAATGTGTCTCTGCCTAAATAAACAGAATACACAGATATAGATGTATTCTATATCAAATAGTTTCGAGAATCGCTGGGGATTGAAACAAGGTGATGATTTCTCATCGCTACTGGTTTTCTTTGCTGTAGAATATGTGGTTGTAAAAATAAAAGAGAATGAAGAGGTCCAACATTGAATGGCTTGACCCTATGTTCGTCTGTGTGGATGATATAGACTTAATAGAGGAAGATTTAGATACACTAGAAAGTAACACCAAAGAATACTACTTGGGATGAGAAAACAAAAGAGGTGAACGTAGAGAAAACAGAATACATGATAAGAAACTGAAACACAGAAGATGAATGAAATAGAAACATAATTAAGAATGAGAACATAGAGAAAGTAAACAAATTTAAATACTTGGGAGTGCATGTAACAAACAAAAGTGAGGTTACGAAAGAAATGAAAAGTCGTCTAGCATGGGACAATGACTGTTTCTTCTCAGTCCAGAAACCCCAAACTTCGCTATTAATATCAAGAAAGCTGAATTTAAAAGTATTCAAAGCGGATATTCTGTCAGTAATCCTGTACGGTACCAACAATTAGAGCTACAGTTGAACATAAATTACGTGTGTTTCAAAATAAGTATTTGAGAAAGACATATGGGTGGAACGGGAAGAGATGGTCGGAGAACATAATAGGCTATACATAATAAAGAAGGCCACAGACTGTATAATTCACCTGTCGTAAAAGTAATAAAATCTCAGCAGTTAAGATGGGTAGATCAAGTAGCTCGAATGAGGGACAAACGAAGATTATATTCCGTCGTGGTTAAAATGTCGGAGGGAAAGAGATTATTGGGAAGACCGAGACGCCTTTGGGATGACAATATTAGAAACGATCTTCGAGAGGAAGGTTCTTGTGATGAAAACTGGCTTGGTGTTGCCTAGGATAGAATCCAATGGCGAACGTTCGTTACTGCGGTAAGAGTACCATACGTCATAGAAATAGTAAGGTAATGTAAAGGCTAATTCACACATACGGTGCCGTGCCCATACCGTGCCCCTGCCATGCCCCAACAGTGCCGTCTTGAAAAGAAACCATCCCGGTCGCAAAAACATCTTTCTCCTTGCAATCAATCCTTGGAACTGGTGTAGAAAGCATAGCATGGGAACTGCCCCCTGCGTGTGAGGGTCGAGGCCATGGCACGGACGGAGCATGGCAGGGGAACGACATGGGCACAGCACCGTATGTGTGAGTTGGCCTTTATAGGGTAGCTGACAAGACTCACAGGCCGGTCTTACACTACCGAAATACGTAGAGAAATTATTAGTACCAATGAACGTTTGAGTAAGTAAACGTTCTCTAAGTTTACTATATTAGCCGCAGTGTAGCACAATTGAGGAGGTGACACGCAAAAGCGAACTTGTCCGGTAGGTACAATTTTTCACAATCAACGGAAACTTATTTCTGCCCGCCATATGCATGTGAACCATGCATTTTCACATGCTTCTATCACTGAGTACGCTCGCGTTTGCGTGACTTTCATGCTGTATTGACATTTTGCTTATCCTCTAAGTACCATTCCGTATCGTAGCTAATTTTTTTTGCAAATTTTGGACACGTTCGCATTTGCGTGTCACCTCCACAATTGTCCCAATAAATCTTCATTAGAACTAAAGAAACGTCTGACTCATCATTTAACTTTGGAATGTTATTAAACTGAATGAATTTCTATAACATCACCACGAGAAATAAAGTGTGGGTTCGTCGTTTCTAGCCAAACACAAAGAGAAAAGGCTATTCCAACTCTCTGAAACCCAAATACTTCAGGATTCAATATTCTGCAGGTAAAATAAAGTTGATCTTCTGTAACAACTAAGCGTCAAATTTAGAGCAATACACGTACAGCGGGAATTGATTAGTGCTTCAAATTTGATTTTCTTGTAAAGTAATTGAAGACCCCAGTGCTGAAACAAAAAGAAACTCTATTGATTATGGCAAGAAAGAAGCTGCTCCAATGATTTGGTAGGATGTTACACAAAACACATACGTATATTATGTTCCTTTCATCAATGGAAACTCTGGGGTTAAAGAGGGGAAAGTTTCGTATTGTCTACACGATTTTTTAATAACAAGGACACGAAACTGTAACAATGATACTAAGTCTATGCCATTTTGTATTACTTTCCTAAGAAATAGCAAATCACCGATGATATGCCTTTGTTTCAATGTCTGAAAGTTAGTTTTTAATGATTGTACTACAGTTTTTATAAGTAGGATAGATCCGAGTTATTTTATGGGTTAGAAATTTCATAAATTTGGATTGCATTTTCCTTAGTTGTAGCATTTTTTTCTGAGAGGGATTCCAAATAGTAGAGGCATATTTTAATTGGGAACGAACATAAGTATAGTACATTTTCTCTAATGTAAAAACATTGTTAAACTCTTTTCCCATCCTTATTACAAATCCTAGCATTTTAAAAGCTTCATTTGTAATATTTATTACGTGGTTGTTAAACGTCATTTTCCTATCAAAGGTGACCCCAAGATCTTTAATTTCATCAGGTCTACTTAATGCATTCTTATGAGTTTCATAATCTATTTGATAAATCGATTTATCTCTATTATACGATAATACTTTACATTTCTTCGCATTGACTGGAAATTGATTGATAAAGCATCATTTAGCAATGTTATCAAAACTATGCTGTAGTTTTATGGCATCTTCAACAGAATTAATTTTAGCATATATTTTGAGATCATCCGCAAAAATCATCTTTTTTATTATCGGCTATGAATTCCTGGAGTTCATTAATAAACAAGAGAAATAACAATGGTCCAAGATTCGTGCCTTGGGGGACTCCTGAGAATTGTATTAGATTTATATTCTTTAAATAGAACAGATTGTCTGCGATTAGTTAAATAAGAGAACATGAGAAGTGATAGTGATTTAATTTAAGTATTAATATATTGTGATTTACTCTATCAAACGCCTTTTCGAAGTCGATATAAATCACATCGACTTGTTTTCTTTCATCCTAACAGTTTGCTATAAAATCTGTAACAATTGCAAGGTTTGTTACCGTGGATCTGTGTGAAACAAAGCTATGTTGTTTATTTGAAATAACTGGCACTAATTATGACACTAAGTTTCGCGCTGCTTGGTTCATCTCTGCTCGCAGTTATTTGAATGCTGATAGAGTGTTTAATCAGAAGTGCAGAATGCTATTCCATACATGCCATCAAAGACACTACAAAACGCATGGGAGGTGAAGAATTCTGAAGCAGAGGTTGAATATTTGAGTCAAGGGATCTATTTTTGTGTTAGAAAGGCTCAGAAGGATTAAAAACTAAAACCTAACCACAAATAAAAACTAATTTTTAATTGAAGCGTTGAAAAATTGTAATGAGCTAAGGGACAGAAAATTTGATTCTGAAGCTTTCAAATTAACGTGCTTGAAACAACCTAACATGTAATAGACTACGTAACAACTGAAATGTAAGTAGCTAAAAAGATCCGCACAAATAGTGTACATAGTGTAACTACTTTGTATGCATGAAAAAAAAAAAAGAACTCGTTTTTCTGGTAATGAAGATCTTCTCTCACTTAACCCGTTAATTTTTTTAATTGACTAATTCTCCATGGAAACTATTAAAAGTAAATTGCTGACAAAACAATACTATTTACTTGTCTTTCATTCAGCAAAATAACTTTTATGAAATACAAATCCAAGACACACACAAAGTGATCAGTAAAGCAGTTATCAACAGTAATTACATTTGCTGCATGTCGCTCGGAGGTATGTGTTAACTAATGAAAAAACAACCTGCTTATAACTAGCACTAGTTAAATTACAGTCCTTTGAAATAATTAACTTGTAATTAACTCTTAACAAGCTCATGCAATTTGTGCCTTAATGAATTATTCACAAGTCAGCTTGAATAGCTTCATTCACCATAGAAAAAGACACCGGATGGTTCTCACTGATTGGCGGCAAGACTTAGAAAATTAAAGATCTAGTTTTCCTGTTTCTCAAGTGTGTAATATATTTTCTTAAGTCAAAATCTAACATGTATACTTACCTAAACTACATTAATCCTCGCCCTCGCACTCTTCTGTGGAAGGACAAGAAGAATAGAGCGGCAAAGGCGAAGTACCATACCGGCACTAGAAAATTCTGTAAATCCTTGTGATTACGCAATCCACTGTCAGTAGGACGCGAACCTTCATGCTTCTCCACTGTGAATTCAAGAGCCTATGCATGATAAGACGTAGTAAACAGAGAAAGTTCTCTATTGTTTTGATGCCAGAATTAATAAATATAGGAAATTAATGGTATACATATTACTATAACCGAGCCGCCGTAGTTTAGTGGTAGAGCGTTGGCGTAGCATTCGGGAGGTCGTGGGTTCGATCCCAGAGGCCGACCATCCTCACTGAGGTTTTCCAGGTTTTTTCTCAGTCACATCAGACAAATGCAAATACCAGGATGGCACCTTCAACATAGGCCGACACCTTCCCGAATTCTTTCCCCTCTCATACCCGGGCCAGAGCCTTAGATACCTAAAGGCCATAAATAAAAATTCAAAATACACATTACTGTAAGGTATTGAGATTTCCATACCGACTATCGGTATGTTTTGGATACCAATAATTATCGATATACCGACGATACTGATATACCGAAATACCGAATAATATTGAAATACCGATCAATATCAAAATACCAGAAAACAATAACATTGAGCGATATGGAGGTATTCATGGACTTATGTATTTAGAGTGTTGACCTGTACCCCCAACCCGAAAATCAGGTTAATATCGTAATGCGACAGTAAATGTGTCAGTAGGTGAGTGTGACATAAACACATAAAAGTGTTTATGTCAACACAAACAGCAGACAACAATAAACCCTGGTGGTGGAGTAAAGAAATAACAAGTCACACCTCCAGAAGAAGAAGAAGAACACCTTATAAAAAGGAGAGTCTTCATCACAATCAAGTGGTCACTTCTCTCATCTAAATCCTGGGACCTGGTACGGGGTCCACACCTAGAAACAACAAGCACTATACCTGAGACCTGGTACGGGGTCTATCACAAACAAACATATAAGAGAAGTGATCCACTAAGTCACATAGCGACAAAGAACACAAGTCCGAAATAACCTAAATAGTAATTATAAACGGGCTAGTGTAAAAGTATTGTACAGATATTGAAAACTATCGTAATAAAAGGTGTTGAATAAAAACACAAACCAAAACTTATTCTATTCGCAATAATTCCTACACGATCCTGCTTTACCTGTATTTGTATACCCCACAAAGGATCATAACGTGGTGTCGGTGCCGATCTCATTGTAATTATCTATATTTAGGGTTGTAATTCCATTTTTCACAAGAACCTTGTGTTAGGCTAACATTGAAATTAATACAGAAAAATTGACAACAACCCAGTCGGCAGCAAATGGGTGCAAATGTCAATCTTTTAAGTGATAACGCCCTAGCCGAGCTGGCCTACCGGTTCCCGTAAGATTACCGAAGTCAAGCAGCTCTGGGTCTGGTCAGTGAATTGACGGTTGGCCGTTGCAGTACTCCAGATGATGTTGCCTGTGCGGCGTCCACCCAGCGTCGTGGGGCCAATTGGGGAGCTACCTGAATAAAGAGGTAGCGTACTCCGGTCACCAAAAAACCGGCATTAACGGTAAGGAGGAGCCGAGATGCTGACCACATCTCACCTCTATGGCATGAGTGCCAAAGCCGGCTGGTGGGCTGTCGTGCCACGGGTTTTGGGTTTGGGGTCAATCTTTTAACCTTGACAGTGTAATAATATAGTGTATATTTACACGAGATATAAGCAATGAAATGTTGGCGATCTCAAATAAGAAACAAAAGAAAAAAGACAGAAAGAAAGAAAAATTGATTATTCATGTTACAGAATACTATACTGATAATAAACATTAAAACATTTACATTAAGGCACAGACTTGTTTCGAAATCAAGAAAGAGCAGGCATCTTGATTAATTTTTGTGCTGTAATCAGATACTTTGAATTTAATTTTTTAGGTATTTAGGCAACTAAGGCTCAGAACAGATCGATGATGATGGAATGATTGGTGGCATTAAGAAAGTGGGAGGAAAGGGTAGAATCTCAAGAAAACCCACACACACTGTGTTTGTTTACCAAAAACCAACACGGCACGAGGATGGTTTAAACCGACGAACCCAAGCACCAGAGGTGAGCGCTCTAACCATTGAGCCACTGCGATCCGCTCTAATCGGGTACCGTTTGGACCTTTCCTGATAATAAAAATACAGTTGATGTATTTATAGCTTCGCCGACTTTACGTGGAGTGAATAAACAAAGTCACTAACGCAGCGGCAGTTTTTAGGATGGGATAAAAGCCAGCAGCAAAATGCATTTCAGCAACATTTTGATGTAATTCGAAAAGTGTTGAGTAGGGATGGCCAAATCCGGATCCAAAAGATCCAGATATCCGAAACTCGGATCTTCGGGGTTTCGGATATCCGGTTCAATGGGTTCGTCCGATTTCGATCGCAGATTCAAAGACCCAGAATTCGGATTTCGTTATTATGATGCATCTGAAACTGCGATACCGGGATGGTAAATTATGAAAGGGCCTGGCCAGTACCTTCCCCAACCTCTGCCTACTTCATCCCGGCCTGAACCAAAGAAAGAACGGAGAGAGAGACAATTGAATTTTATTTATGGCCTTTAAGCATCTAAAGCCGGGATGGGGGAGGAGAAAGGATTCGGGAAGGTTTGGAGAGACATGCAAGCGCTGTCGATTATTTGTTTTCCTTTTGTCACTCCAATATATGTATAGACTATTATATGACTGGTTTCAATGGCACTACTCTTGCAATTCATGTATAACTCAGCAATTTCTATTCTCTTTGTATGATTCTGTTTTCCCTCTCTCCCCTCACAATACTTCAAAATTAAGAGTAAAAGAAACCAAAATCGTTTGGTAGCCGAAAAAAATCCCAAAAATACGTACGAATTAGGAAGGACTATGATGATGTGTCCAAGCCCCAAATATCCGAAACTCGGATCCGGACATTACATTTTGTAGTAAAGCTCGTTCACAACATGCACGATGAAAGAAAAATTAATTTATCTTCAACAATAAGTTACAGAAGGAAGTTCATACCTTAACTAAGCTTTTATTAGCAACAGAGTTGCACAGTATCTAGTAAAAAGTTAAAAAAAGAATGTAAAGTTAACCAAAACCATGCTTTTTGCTCTGATTTCTTCAAATTTCGATTCAGAGTTAAAATATACACTTGTAAGAAGAGGAAAAGCAGTTTGTCGCTATCTTCACGAAAGACAGAAATGTGTTTAGAAGACATGGGAAATATTGGACCAGGATAAAAATATGGCGTCATAAAAACCATACCAATAATAATAATAATAATAATAGTTTATTAACGTACTGCGAACAGCTATAATTACGGCAAAAATACAGCACTATATAAATATTCAAGCATGCAAATATTTTACAGATATAAATAAATGCATTGAGTAAGTGCAAGAATAATAATAAAATCATATTTATTGTTTAGTACCAGAAAGCGAACAAAATATTTATTTCCCGTTTGTTCGTGTGGAAGATATCGCTTCTAAATTTAATTAAATATGTCTCAAAATGTTGCTACAATTTTCGAACCATGAATCTTAGGGGGAAAAAAGTTTGCTTTGTGGTCAAACAGAAACAGAAGTGTATGCAAATGCACACAAACCATTTACACATCATGATTCCTATTGTATTTTTTTTAGTTTACTTTACGTCTCCGTAACTCTTCGAAATACTCATATTATATTAACTCTGATTAGGGAACACATCTGGCAGAGAGTCTCTCTCTCTCTCTCTCTCTCTCTCTCCATATATAGGGGAGGCAGGCTGAGAGGAGGAGAAAACTTTTAGAACCTGATTTTCTACAAGAAAGGGGAATATGGTAAACGAAGATATTAAAAATGGTGGTCACTCACCATAGTTCCTCACACTTCAATCATAGTCAACGCGCTGCACCGTTGCATGTTCACAATTTTAAAAAAAAATGGGGGAGGATAACCAAAGTCCCCAGACAGTATGATAATAATTTCAATCGTAGCCGTAAGGCCTGTCATATTCTCTTCCCTTTACAACCTTTGCTTCCACGGCTATACATAAAACATAACACGCACAGCAGTAGCTAACCGTGTAACAAACGGTACGATGTCCAGTTTTCTTTTTATTTTCTTTCTTCATTCTTTTCACCGTTTCTTTCGAAATAAAAAAGAATAGTCTAGAACTTAAGGGTTATTTTCCCATATACATCTTCTGCCCTTTTGTTATTCACTCCCTTTCATTTGCCATTGATAGACAGTCAATTCCAAGAATCGATGTAATGACCTGCATTGCCTGTAACTAAAGCGTGACTCGTACATTGCAATCACTGCTGTTTTCTCTTTCTTGCAGTTCTTTTATAATAGAAGTTAATTTTGTCTGTAGGGTCATTATTCCTTACCAGACGTGTTATTTGGTACATTTATGCTAAAAAAAACACACACACACACACACACACACACACATTTTAAGCTACTTTTTGTTACAGACAAATCTGATTCTCTTCATTTATTCATGGCTGTAAACGATATTAATCATTTATTTGCAGAAAAGCACAGTTATGGTTGTAATCGACCTGGATTTACTTGTCGGTGTATTGTACACAAAACTTGTTCTGTATTTCTGGATTTATTCCGTTATAAAATCTGTGTCTAAAGGCCATAAATAAATTCAGATTCGTATGTTTACTAAATATAACTGACGCAGTCTGTCAAGAACTTTTCGCATAAGAAATAAGGCACATTTACGTAATTCAATATTTACCTAATTAGTAAGCTCAATGTACTGAAAACTAGTTATTCGATAAGGGGTATGTGAAGATACAAGGAGTAAAGTAACAAAGTTTCTTGAGTTCATAAGTAATGAACGTTTTTTTTTTTTTTTTTTTTTTTTTTTTTTGTAAACAACTCCAGAGTCTAGAGAATAAAACTTTCTGTTGATGCCAATAGTGTTGCATTTTAATATTTCTTACCTATATGTCATTGTTATTAAAGATAAGACATTGTTTAATAGTATGTAACTGTTAGATTAGATTAAAGAAACTCATTTATTGGAAAATTCAAATAACGTAAACACAACGCCAATATTATAAATATCAAACAATCCACAATCTAGAAGCAAATTCAGGTGTTACACTCACAATTTGTAATAGAAGATTTACAAGGCTGTATTGGCCGTATCTCTCTGATTTGTATTGATTGAGATATATACCACCTGCTGTTGCTTCCAATAGGAAATTTATAGACTGGCAAATAGATAATATAGACTTCCGCAAGTGTTACCAATATCGTTGTGTCGAGACAAACTTTCTTATACAAGAAAAGTAATTAGTTAACCAACTTCGCTTTTCGAGGGTTACCCATTGATACCTCGTATCTACAATTTTTGTCACCTAAAGTTGTTGTTTTTGTCTTTTTATTAAAAGGATAAAAAATGGCGGACTTTCCAGTTGAAACGTCGTAAAAAAAAATAATAAACGTCCAGTTTACCCCTATGTTTATTTGTTATGAAGTTTCAACAAAAAGACAACAAATTCAGGTGACAGAAATTGTAGATACTAGATATCAATGAGGAGACAAGTAAATATGTTTCCTGAAAGGCGTGAAGTTTGCTAACATGCTGGAAAATTTATTCTCCAAAACTTAAGAGAATACTTAAGTTAAGGGAACCTATTTCTGTACCTGTCTCCAAAGAAAGAAAGGAAATATGAAATAAGTCAGATTCTTCATTGTCCATTCCTTCGCCCGTTTTCTTTTACTACTAAAGACGCGATTTTAATGAAGACGTGCTTTGTTATGTCTGTATCATTGCCCTTTATGACTAAATAAAGAAAAAGCATAACAAAAGATGAAATTTTAATGGGAGAAAGCACAGAAACTAGTTTAGTAGTTCGCTATTGATAAACGTTTTTCAATTAGCAGACAGCTACAATGAGAATACGACGCAAAGAACACGTATAATAGGCAAGTAGAGAAATGAAGAGAATGACTTTTTTTTTGTATATCTGTCCTTCAAAGAGATCGTTCCTCTCTGGGTGTTTGGAGTAGACGTGAAGTGGAAGGACTCTAATGGCGAGGGCGTTCACAGTGCTGTTGTGGCCAAGAACACTAATTAAGACAAGCATTGAGTAAACTGTTAGACCTCTTAACACAGAAGAAAGACAGTTAATCGCCGACACAGCTTTAAAAATCTCTGACAGTCATACGTATACACAATGTATGTATATAAACTGCTTTGGAATATGCGTTTGTTTACATAGACTTCTGATTGAAGGCCGAAGTTCATCGAGATCCTAGATTAAAATTCTTTTCTTTGTCAACGAGATAAACAATGAAAGACAATATAATTATGTTAATTCATTTTAACGAAATGCCACGTGCATGTACATAAGTTGAAAAATTCATTAAAAAAAAAAAGATGGAGAGCACCCGATCGACAATCGAGAGACTAGAATTACCCTGTACGTAAGACGAGCAATTTTTCTATAAGAGAATGTGCACTTTACTTGAACACGATAGAGTAACGTATAAAAATCAGCTCTTATCATAGTTATCAATCAATAATTGAATTTTAAATATGGAAAACAAATAAAAAAGATCTACTTTCTCCACTGTTAGTAAAATCCCAAAAATCAAAAGCTGTTTTACAATTTTCGGGGAAAAAAGGGAAATAAAAATACAATAGACTTATTAACATCTTTCCTAGTGTTTTCAGCCGACAACTTTGATGGACAACAAATTGGTATGTTTCAGACAAAGATGTTCATTTATATCTGCTTTGTTTGACTCTTACAGACAGACAGAATAAATTATTTTGCAGCATTATTCATTTGTCAAAAAGAACAAAATCTTTGAAAGTATTGGTTCTGTCAAAAGATATAACTTAATCTACCACTTAGAGCTTGTTCGAAGGAAAAGTTTAATACGCTCTTCATCGCAAACAATGGTTGAGTTCTCATCAACTGCAAGTCCGACAGAGATGAACCATACAACATTGTTCATCAGTGGCGTAGGTAAGGGGGATATAGCCCCCCCCCCCTTGACTCTACCTTTATGAACTTGGAAGAAGAGTATTTCTAGAAGAAAAAATTAAGCTATGTTTGGAAATATATTTGTTACATAAAATATATAATTAATTGTAAGGGTGATAACAGCACTCTAGCTTACGTCCGTCCCGATATAATTATAAGTTTATTCATAAACAGACAAGGGATTGTACATTCTGCGTTGTAGTTTCACATTTAGGTAAATGTGGTAAATAACCATAAATAATCGTCTATGGGTGAAGCAGTTACTTTCTACGTAGAGAAGAAATAACGTTAACAGACGTCCTCGTTACATTAGATATGACTTATAAATTAAAATTACATACATTGAAAAGTTTCCGTTGTAAGATCATTACGAAAAAGATCAATTTTGGTAAATTTTGTTTTCTATGGGCAATGTTAGTCACGTTTGACTTCAGCCCGTCACGATTATACGAGGTCAACTCTTTTTAAATTTCACAAACATTCATGCCTCAGGTAGCATTCGAACCCGCAACCTTGGAGACGCTGGCCTAACGCCTCAGACCATTCGACTACCTCGGTCGGCTATAAAGGAAGAAGAGTTGAGAAAATCAATTATTGACATTCGCGATCAAGTTTGACTATAACTAACTAAATTAAGGAATTTTTTGACAAACTAAATACAGCTGAATGATTTTCTGCATTAACGGATGAAATTCTTAATATCACCTACATGTGAAAGCTTTGTTGTTAATTATGTCAATGATGATTGTGTGATTTCCTAAAAAGCAGTTTATTTACGTGATTCAGTAACAATCTGGTAGATCTTCCCCTAACGTGGTGTTGGTTAGGAAAGTTGTGAAGAAACAATATCGGGATTTAGCGAAAACAATTTATCAAATCAGATAAATTTTGTGTTAATTACTAGATCTTATTTTACTAAGAATATGACGGAGTTTGCTACGAAATATTAAAATATTCAAGTCATACCTAATAGTACCCTGCTGTGATTTATGTATATTGTGCAACACATTCACTCAATGTGGGAGTATTTAAGACCATTCATATTTGACTGACATTGAATAATTTAAGATCAATTGGAACACATATTTTATGTCCGCTTACGATATGAAATTAGATAACAAATACAACGTCTTTTAAAATTGCACAGACAATTTTTTGGAGGTGATTCCTCGCACCAAAACAAGACGAAAGTTTCTGAGAAAAATTTTCAAAATGTGTAAGAGACTTATATATTCGAAGCTTTAAATCTGCACTATCCCAATATACATATTTCAAAAATCCACAATAGGCGCGCATAGGATTCCGTAAAGGAATTAGGGGATTCTGAGAAATTCTCTAAAGTAAAGATGGGTCAAAATGCGCATGAATGAGACGGTTTTTATCAGGAAACAATAATTTGTTTGAGCCAAGCCGATACCTCAAGTAAATTCCATACACTGAACGATTTTCTGAGAGAAAGAAATGCGTGGATGCATAACAAGCAGGAGTAAGAATTGCACAATTTCGAATGTTTTATTTATTTGTTATTAAAAAATTTGAATACCATTGCCCGATTGGATGCAGGAGATGACGTGTGCCATCTTTAATTACACGGGAAGTCTTAATTCATGATCATCTCGACCTACCTCTACCTCAGAAATATTACGGAATCCCATACTTCCTTTAAGGAATATTGTGGAGTAGGTTTAAAGTCTTTGAGGGTACCACGCTGTATCAGCTGTTCCTGGTGTTATGAATATGAAAACCTAAGGTTCATTTTCCCACGTTTTCGTCACCCTGTAGCTCCGAAACTATGAACATTTTAAAAACCTGACATAGGAACATTCGTTCTGTTTTGATGTGAGGAATCACCTCCAGAAGTTTGTCGATATAATTTTGAAACACGAAGTGTAAAAATAAATCGGAATTTTGGAGAGGTCCTCACCCTCCAAACTCCCTGGTTGGATACGTTACTGAGCTGTATGGAAGAACAGTATCGGTCTAGAATATCTAATACAGTAGCTACACAATTCAACTTCATAATATAGTACAGTATAATCTAATACAGTATCTACATAAATCAGCTATCAGAAATAATAGTATATTACAAAAGTGTTATTTGAGGCTTTAAAATGAAGAAACTGAACACGAAAACAAAACACCCACAGTTAGTAGAATTTTAAATTTTCTTTGTATACAAAATATTCTACACTAATTGCAACTTTCGGAAGCGAAACTAATAAAAGTGCAATGGAAGCATATGAGATTTCCAAACTTCTAAAAAGTGCTTCAGATTTTGCACAACCTGACCTATATCTACGCCAAAGATTATATTTTATACTCTGTAATAAATAATGGCGTATATCTTTGAAAAATTAGAACTTTCAAATGTGGCTGAACGGACTGGTAGTTTTACAAAAGAAAACTGTCATCAAGGTGAGCGTATACGCATCAGTAAATGCTGGTCGAGAAACTCTTCGCCCTTGACAAAATCCATATTTCAAATATGGCTAAATTTGTATTAGAATCATTATTGAACTAAGCAGACTATGCGGATATGATTCATGTATTTAATACTTTTCCGCACAATAATTGTGCTATCCTAAAATTATAGAAAAAAGCTCCGAAATATATTATTTTAAATAAATTAGTTGTGTTGGGTTGCATAGCTGCCAAGGATATGATTTTCTAGATATCCCCTCCCTTGGGAAATTCCTATCTACGCTACTGTTCCTCATGTTCTCAAACGGTGGGGAAAATTGTGACCTTAACTCTAAAATTGACAGGTCGTTTTCATTTGGTTAGTTTTCTCCACTATCCTATGTTTTTCACATGGTCTGCTTGTCCCCCTCCCCCCCTTCCTTCCTAGATCTCAGTAATACATAGAAGACGTATGTTAGATTATGCATCATGGTCTGAAACGGTGGAGAAATCTAAGACTTTGATTTTAACATTAGCAGGGCCTTTGCAATCGCTTAGTATTCTCCATGTGTGCCCCTCCTAGATCTCAGAAACTACAAGTTCGACAGAGACGAGCTGTGCACCGTTTAATTCGTGATGGTCTGAAACGGTGGAGATAATTATGAATTTGACTCTACAACTGGCAGGTCCTTTTTAATCGTATAGTATTCTCCATATGTGCCCCTCCTAGATCTCAGTAACTACAAGTTCGACAGAGGTAAGCCACTCACTGTTGGATTAGTCATCATATGAAACGTTGGAACTCTAAAACTGGCAGGCCCTTGGCAATCGCTTAATAATTTCCATTTGTCCCTCTAGATCTTAGTGACTATAACACACAGAGATAAACCATACCCGTTGAGTCTGAAATTGTAGGGAAAACTATGACTTCGTCTCGTTCTTTTGGGTAATGTTTAAAAAATACATTGAATTTATACGGGAACGCTTTGGTGTTGTCTATAATAGAACCATTACTTAGCTTGTTTTGTCTTCCACTAGTTTCATTATTATAACCGCTTTGCATTATTAAACTTGTATGTTGTGAAAGAACAGCTGCAGATTAAACCTTTATACAAGCATCAGTTTAATATTTCTTAGTTAGTCAACTGACATTGGTTTAGTATTTCTAGAACTCAGGACTTGATGTGGGTAAGCAAGACCTCTTTGCAAGAACTACATTAGGGTGTTACGAAAGTAATGTCTCCTATTTATTTCCATCAACATGTAATAGATACAGAGAGCATAGTAACCCAACAAGATTTCAGCTACATACGATTATTTTCCCACAAAGTCACCAGCATCCATTATGCACTTTCGCCAGCGATGAACAAGAGCCTGTCTGCCGCACTTGTAAAAATCAGAACCAGCAAAGGCAATTCACTGTCATACAACTGTAAAAATACAAAAAGATGGTTGGGGGGCAAAATCGCGCCCAGGACGTGATTTGTCGTGAACATCACTTTCACCATTGTTTAAACGCACTTCCAACGGGCACACTGTGTTCATTTCCTGTTGGCAGATTTGACTATGACATTTTCTGCATTTACGGAAAATCACAGTTTACTAACTACTGGCACATCTATTCAATGGTTATAGGTAAAAGAAAACCTTATTATAGTAAGAGATCTTGAACGGACGATTCTATGTTTCCAAAGTTTCAAAATATTAATTTGATCTGTAAAATATGTGCTAGCTATGAGAATTATTCACTGTCAGAAATCCATAGACATCAACTGTTGCATTGTCATGTTGCAGATACAACATTGCTGTGCAGTATCTTAAGACAAATTTAATTGGTATGTACGCTTCTACAAAATAAAAATTAAGTTAACTGTTTGTTCTAGTGCTAGAAATCCTAGTTTAATACACTTATTTGAAATCATCTGCCTTTATTTTATCTGGGATGAACACACAATAGAATCAAAATTGCCTCTAGCCTCTTAATCCAAGACAAGCTGTAAGTAGGTCTGCTGAGGGAAGCAGACGTTTTGACCTAAATCAAACATCTTGAGGATTAGATGAGTGTTAAATAAGAAAGCACCGTGTGCTGCCCTTGAAAATTATCAGACACTAATGATCTCTTTGTTTTGCGTAATTTACACTTTGGTTAGGAATAAAACAAAGAAGATCAATATAGGGGGAAACAATCTGGCTATTGTGCTCAACCTTTTGCCGTATTCAAGAAGGTAATTTTCTATGGCGTCAGATGTAATAAGACTACCTCTTCTGTGGATCAGTTAGTAGGTCAAACATTAAAAAAATCAAAACACAATGTACGATGTTGCTTAAGGAAATATATTTATCACTTGTAATCATGTCTATTTATTTACATATAGAGTAAATTGTAGACATATAGTGATCTTGAGAAAACATATATTTGCATCTTTATCCCAGAAATCATCTTAAATTACATATAGACCAACACAGAGTTCGCTGCAGGCACACAACTCACATTTATTTACCAAAAAGGTGTCATCGATATATGTAGTAAACACCAGATTTCACTTCTTTCTTAATAAACTCAGGTCAAATTTATAGAAAATTGACGATGTGTACACTCTCTAATAAATGCTTCTGAATCAATCTTTCGATATAGATTTGACCCCACATGTTGGTCTTGCCATGCCTATTAATTCAGCATTGCCAGATAGCAGGGACGTATTTAGGGGTGGGTCCAGGGGTTCGCCCCCCCAAAAAATTAGAGTTTTATGGAAAAATAGTATAACTTCAGGTGTAATTATATATATATATATATATATATATATATATATATATCATATTTAATATACATTTCATGCCTAGACACATCTGAAACCCCCCCCCCCGGAAGTCCTTGGACCCTTTCCAAAACCAAATTCTAGATACGTGCCTGCCAGATAGGGTTACTTTTTCGCTTACTAAAGTCTCTTTTGGCCATTTTCTATCAATATGATTCAAGACATCCCTAATGATTGAGCAAGAGCATTTCTACATCCACATACTGTACATGTTCAACCCTCACGCTTAAAAATCCACCGTATCTAGCCAGCAGAGCAAACATAATGTGTTCCGGATGTAACTAGATAACTTGGCTAACGTATATGTTATATATTTTAACTTCGCCAAAGTAGATGTAGTGAAGAAAGTAGTGAAAGTAGGGTTAAAATCACATCAAAACACAAACAACTTGGTCGAATTTATCTATAAGTAGAATTTTATTTACCTGTGATCTTCTATGTCGACAATTTTCCTATTGGAAATTGGAAAGCTGCCACCCATCCAACACCGTATGTGAAGAGCCTAGGCGAGAGAAGTACAGACAGAAAGAAGATAAGCAAGTTGCCGATAGTGCAGGAGGAAGCTATAGCTACTATACGTCATATATCGAGGAGCAATCTACTTCAGACAGTGAAGATCATGAGCAAAGAGAACATCGTTATCGGCCCAAACGAAGAACGTGGTGTAAAATGAAGTCAGATAGCAGCAGAAGAGAAAGAGAACAAAGTCAAGTACATCGAGACAGATATCGTGGCGTACAAAATTACAGAAAACGAATGCAGAATTGAATAAGTAGGGAAGTTCATAACGAAAGACACCATAACGTTAGATCTAAAATAAAACTGGGAGATATTAAAGTGTTTACGCACTTTAATAATGATGACAAAATTTCCGCTAGTAATTTCTTCACCCAAATTCGAAAGGGAAGAACACTTAAGCTGGTATACCGAAGTCTAAATGGCTTGAGATTATATATTTCTTGTTAGGAGCAATGGCAAAAGGATGGTTTGAGGTTAACAGAGAAAAGTTCTATGATTATGAATCATTCAAACGTGAATTCCTAGAACACTTTAATAGTGAAAACATTCTGATTCCTTCTAGTATCTTACTTAGGGTTGAGGTTAGCTGTATGGGCCGGTATGATTTCGGGTCTGTTTTATCCTTGTCTGGTTTTGGAAACATTAGCACTTTAGAGATCTTGCAAAACGATTGGGTAGTTGCCAGTCTGGAGTATGAAAGTATATATGGTTGCTAGTAGTGAAAGGTGAGGAAAGGTGCCTCTTTTATATGACGATACGTTATACTATCAAATCCCGGAGCAGTGTGCTTTTTTGAGTTTGGTGACATCTGTGATTTGTGTTGTTAATGGATGAGTTTCATCCAGAACATGGTTTATGTTGATTTTCAGAAATTGTTGGTTAGGATCGTTTCTTCTTTCTATTGTTCGTGAGGTTCTTGTTACAGGATGATAGGTTACCTCAAGTGTGAACACTGATTGGAGACTGTCAGCGAATATATTTGCTTTATCTGCATCTGTATGTGGGGCGGAGTTACCTGTTAGAAGTGGAAATTTGGGTGTGCTGGATTTGCTGCTGTGACTTTTTTATTTATTTATTTATTTTTTACAATTGTTAGCCGAGGCTAGCACCCTCAAAAAGCTACATCCTTTATTTGGGAAGAAGATAGAAAGTAATGTGAGAAGAGGATTAAGTAACGTTGGATTGGCTAAGAGGTTTTGTTTATCTTATTACTTTATTGTTTTGCTGTGACGAGTTATTTAGTTAATTAGTTAAAGATGCCCCTCTGATGAGGGGTACAAAGGGTTACGCCCTTTCTTTCCAGAGTTGTTTATAATATATTTTGTATTTCAATTATTGTTAGATGGTCTAAGTGATTTTTTTAATTTCCTGAGGATTGTTTGGCATGGGCATAATTTTATGAGATGTAGCTTGGCTTATTTTTTAAATTGTTTTTACAGGGCATAAATGTGCCGGTAGTTCTCTACTAGCATGTCTTTGTACTTGTCGTGATCTGGATGGTCGGGTGGAAGTGTTCTGACATATAGTGCAAGGAGGTGATCTAGAGGTGCGAAATGAAAGCGTGGAGCGGCAGATATGTTTAGGTCGGTTCGGATAATATCTTGTGCCAATGCGTTTTGCAATATAGTTGTATCGAAGTGAAGCTATGTGTGCAGTGATCTTAGGGAAATCGTTCCTATTGTAAAGCTCTTGGGTTAGACTCGGGAGTTTGATCCTGTAGGCTGTACGTAGGGCATGTGTTTCTAAGATTTTAAGCCTTTCGTAATATTTGACCGATGCCGACACTCAAGCTATAAATCCATATGTCAGTAGTTGCCTCAGAAATGATGCCGTGGCTATTACCCACTGAAAGGGTTACGCCCTTTTATTGGGATTAGATTTAATGGGAATGTATGAGTAATATATAGGAGATGGTCAAAGAGGTTTTTGGTATACTATTTCTATTTATTTATTTCATTAAACATTTCGACATTACGATTTTGCATTGTAATCATATATAAATAGGATTTATATAAGAACAAATAAATATATCAATCAGATTAATGATGAGAATAAGAATGCACTGCTATCATGTCACAAACACAACATTGAAAGTGTTAATTTACACGAATACATATTAACTTCTGTCCCCGGGGCTGTTCGGGGGACTAATGAGATACGTAACGAGCCCTATTAGTTTCTAATGATTTAGTGTGCGTTAGATTGTAAGATGAAATCAGGCGGGTCTGGTGCTGTGAAAGACACTATTTGCGGTAAATCAATGTGATCGTCGGGAAGCATGGTCTGAAAAGAAGTGAAAGTGGGTTCATTAAAAGTGGGCGTTTCAGCGTGTAGGTGGCATTATGTTGAATGGTGTCTAAAAGCAGTGGGTGATTATTTTCATATCAACCAGTGATGTATTTTAGGCGAAGGGTTTCTAAATGAAACAGGATGTATGGAATTGTTACTCGAACATATATGGAGTATGGAGTAGTTCTTCACGGGGTCTTGAAGTAACTGAAGTTCCGGGCCGGCTGGCCCCTGTCTTCATTCATAAGTGGTTTTCTTGAGTGAGGGATTTTTAGTTTCAGGATTGGGAGTAGTAACGCAGCTGTCGCGTTACCGGGGGAAAGTTTTGATCCTGATTGGTCGAGCGTATACATTTTTTTTGTAGCTGTAGCTAGCACCCCCAGAGAGCTATACCCTCTATTTGGGATGGGAAGTTGGATGAAAATGATTGGAACTGGAAAAAAATTGATGGGCTAGTTGTTTTTACTTTATTTTGTTAATTCTTTAGTATAACATATCATCTAAATGTTTTGGACTTCATGAGCTTTGCTCATAAACATATTTTAGGTGAGGGATAATCTTGATAATGTTATGGATGATGGAGGTGAGGTGCTATTTCACATCACAACACTTTGGCAACAATTAAGACGAATGTAATCATGACTCTTCTGCCCAGGGGCGACTCTGGGCTTAATGTAGACGGGTGAAGCCCTGTTAATACACTAATGGGTTACATTGCAATTGATGAGGGTGCGATATAGTGAGGGGTGGCGTGCGAGCGATATGCTGTGATGATGTCAGAGTCTGGATGGTTAGGTGGTAATGTGTAATAATATAAAGTGAATAGTAATGATAACGGTGAATATTTATGTTTGGAGTTTGTGTTGTGGTGATCATGTGATTCAAGTATCTCTTGGAATAATAGGTGCTGTGTTTCCATTCTGTTT
Organism: Lepisma saccharinum; assembly: GCA_022664845.1. NCBI lineage: Eukaryota > Metazoa > Arthropoda > Insecta > Zygentoma > Lepismatidae > Lepisma > Lepisma saccharinum. The sequence continues at coordinate 70,664 of JAGDQP010001928.1, forward strand.
GTAATGTACTTCGTTCGGAGTGTTTCGAGGTGTAATAATAAATGGGGAAATGTAATTCTTTCGTGCAACTCTCGTGTCGGACTTGGCAGTTTTATGCGGAAAGCGGTTCTCAGGGCATGGCGTTCGAGGATTTCTAGTTTCTTGTATATTGGGTGGTCGGTCGGCTGCGATCCAGGCTGTAAATCCGTATGTTAACACAGGTCTCAGGAAAACTTTGTAAGTGTTGATTACTGTGTTTGGTTTCAGTCCCCAGCTCGTTCCAGTCAGTCTTTTAAGAAGGTTAAGTCGGTTTTTAGCTTTTGTAATGATCTTCTGAAGATGGGGGCGCCAGCTGAGATGATGGTCAAATATTAGTCCAAGATAGGTAACTTTAGAAGGTCGGATTGGTTCATGTAGGACTTTTAGTTCGAGGAGAGATGGATTTCGTTGTATGCGGGATCTACATTTTGGGGGTAGAAAGACGATGGCTTGAGTCTTGATAGAATTTATAGTAAGTCCCCACTGACAGCACCATGATGTGAAGATATTAATGGCGTCGTTCATTGTGCGATTTATATGTTGAATAGTCTTACTTATAGCTAAGAAGGCAGTGTCATCAGCGTATTGAAAGATGTGTATGTTTTCTGGTAAGGGGGGTAAGTCTGCAACGAAAAGTAAGTACAGGAGAGGGGAGAATGCTGAGCCTTGTGGTACTCCACAGTGTAGGAAGATATAATGGGATAATTCTGAATTTATTGATATGTATACTAAACGATTACTGAGGAAGTTGAAGATGAATCGTAAATAGCTAATAGGTAGTTGAAATGAGCGAAGTTTGTGAATGAGTGCTTTATGCCAGACTTTGTCGAATGCTTTCTCTAAATCGAACAGAACCAGACATGATGGATATGAAGTATTGAAGTGATTAGTTATCATGTTAGTGAGGCCAAGGAGTTGGTCGTTAATACTGAAGGAAGGACGGAAACCGGCTTGGTGTAGTGGAAGGAGATTGTGTTGATCTAGGTGTAGGTGCAGGCGTTTGACAAGAACTTTTTCAAGGATTTTGCTGAAGGTTGAGGTAAGTTGTATGGGTCTGTAGGAAGATACGGCTTGAGGGGGTTTGTTCGGTTTAAGAAACATGAGAGTTCTGGATGTTTTCCAGTGGAGTGGTATGTATCCGGTTCTAAGAATGAATGTATAGATAGAGGCTAGTAGCTGAAGAAGAATGAGTGGTGATTCTTTGAGGTGTGTGTATGAAATGGTGTCCATGCCGGGAGCTGATTGTCGTTTATGTGCAAGGATGTGTGTGATTTCGTCTGCTGTTATTGGTGCTGAAAGGGGGTGATCTGGAAGAGGATGATCGGGGTTTGGTTGTAAGTGCGGTGATTCTAGATTTAGTCGTTCTGCAGGATGATGTCTTAATGGATTAATGGGGAGTGTTGGAGTAAAAATGGTTTGTAAATAACCAGCGAATGTATCTGCTTTCTCTTTGTCTGTATGTAAGGCTTGGTCTTGATCAAGAAGAGGGTAGGTTGGTTTGCTGTAGTTGCCCGTGAGATTATTGAACCGCTTCCAGTATTTTGTAGGATGGGAAGTGCTTGCTAATGTGTTACAGGTTTTGTTGTCCATTGTCTTAGTTTATATGCTTTAATATAGTTACGAACTATTCGTTGAAGTTGGCAGTGGAGTCTGAGTGATTCAGGGTTTCTTGTTCTTTGATAGTTACGGTAAAATTGTCGGGATCGTTGGATTATGGGTAGGTAATTTCGGACGACAAGGGTTTACGGTGCTGGTAGGTATGTAATGATTTGATGCTTCTTTTATGGTGTTGCAGATATGTTCTGTTGTTGTATACAGTTCGTTTTCAGTTGTCGATGATGTCAGGTGCTTAACGTTATTTTGAATATGTTCTCAATACCCATTCCAATTAGCCTGGTCGAATCTAAGAACTTCTCGACGTGTCAAGTTCGTTTGTTGTATTGGCTGTTGGCGTTGTTGTAAAGTGAGTTTTATAGGAGTATGGTCACTTCCAAGAAGATCCAGAACTTCGACGGTGCAACGGTTTAAAAGATTGGTAGAGGTAATTACTATATCTGGGGTTGTGTTTGAAATGGGTCGAGTAGGTTTAGTGAGTTGATGAACTGTTCCGTTTGTTTGATATTCTATAAAGTCATGGAAGTCAGTTTTTTCTCTGTCCGAACGCCTTTGAATATTTATATCGGCCATTATAATGTAGTTTCTGAAGTTATTAGAATTGTAGGCGAAGAAGCTGTTTGGTATAGGGTGACCTGGGCGAACATAGATGGGGGCCAAAGTTATGTAGTTGTGCTGGTAGTAGAGAGTAGCGATAATGTATTCAAGAAGATTTTGAAGTTGTGGCTTGTATTGTCTGTAAGCTATTGTAGGTGAAAATCCTATGGCCGTACCGCCGTTAGCTCTTTGAGCAGGAATTTAACTGTCTTGCCGGAGTAATGTACAGCGTGGAATTTTACATGACATTGACGATTTTAGGTGTGTTTCGTTCAGTAGAAATGCGTGAGCATGTTCTTCTAATAGAAGCCCATAATAGGGGTTTATGGGGTTGAAGTGAGCGTATATTCATGAAGATAAACGTAAGAGCCATAAGAAATACAGAAAATGAGATTGCAGGTGGTGTGGTTTTAGACTTCTGTCTCAAGAGCATAGGCATGAAAGTGTGCATAAGGTCCTGAATACGTGGCATTGAAGTTAACGTGGAGTGTTGTTTTGGCTGCATATTGTATCTGTTGTAGGACGTTTTGTCGCTGAAAAGGATGTAGGTTCTGTAGAGTCACTGTTATGAATGAGAGCAGTTGATCTATTGTTATGGGTTGAAATACTGAAGTAATGGTTGTCTCCTGGTGATGTTTAGTTTCTGGTGTTCGGATTGGGACGATGAACTCAGGTTTACTTGTTCCGCTGCAGGTCTGGCTTTACATTTATAACTGAAAGTTGGATGTGGTTGACTGCAAGTGTTGCATTTCGGTGGTTGTTGCAAATTCGGACAGGATTTCGTGTTATGAGAACCAGTACAGAATCCACATTTAGTATCATTATGACATTTAGCTGTAGGATGTGCATTGTATAACTGACATTTCTCGCATCGTATGGGCATCGGAGGAGGTGAGTGAGAGGGTTCCACCCTGCATCGTCTCTTGTAGATATTAGCACCGTTTGTCAGCAGATCGTCTATTGTTTCCTGGTTCTTTGTTAGGACTCGTATCATGTAAGTTGGTTCTCCCTGTCTGGTTTTAATTCTGATACATTTAACTATGGAGTGTCCCTCTTGTTTTAATTCTAATTCTGCCTCATCGTCTGTTACATCTGGAGCCACGCCACGGATAACAACAGATAATGTTGGTGGTTTGCGAGGTGGTTGTGTTTGATGGATCTGTTTGTTCTCAATGCGTGTGATTTTGCTGACTTTCCGAATATCTCGAAGCTATGACGGTTTCTGATTTTACTTGCAAGGTCCTTATCTGTACTGTGAATAACGATGCCATTTCTTGTAGGTATGAGTCTAGTTATGATGTCACGTGAGATGTATTTCATGAACTGTTGCAGTTGTTTCGGATTCTGAAATTTTGGATCGAAGTTAGTTAGCAAATATGAATGCGTTCTATTGGCTGAAGATGATGTTAGATCTGGAAATTGTTCTCTATCGGTAATATCCATGTGCTGTTCATGCTCTGTGTCCGAATCGCTAATTGTATGAGTCTTTTGGTGAGGTGGAGAAGTTTGTCCTGAGCGGTTTTCCAACGGTGAACGTGAGCGAGATCGAGAATCTGAAGATGTATCTTGGTTTCTCTTATTGGTAACTTTGCCGATGTTCGTGTATTGCTGAGGTCCTTGTACTGTCTGAGGTAGTCCTGAGTGATAGCCAAGATGGTCTGTCATGACTATGAGAAGGGCCAAAGCCCCCAGAAGTATTAGGATGACGGACAAATTGATGATGATCAGTCTTTGTGCAACGACTGCTATCTCAGGGCTAACTATACCCTCCGAGAATGAAAATTTTCGTCAATCCTAATTTGAAGGTATGCGTACTTTTCTCGCTTGTGCGTATTCAACACAAAGTCCTCGTGAGCACACTAACCATACAAAGTTAGGCTAGGTTAAGTCATAACCGTATACAACCACTGCTTTCCACTACATGGTGTGGCGGTTAATAAACTACTACAAGACATGCACTTTTACTTTCATGTATCTACAATAACACTCATATAAACTATTTCTCTCATTAGCAACAATTCACAAATATTTTGGTATCACCGTCCATTAAATGTCTTTCAGTTCAAGAAACATCACACACACTAATCCTATATACTAGACTAATTGATACGTGCTGCCATCTCTGGGCCTACTACAACTGCTACATCGGCTGGGCTGGCTTCAGTCCTTCCCTGCATTGGTGCTGGCTTGCAGGAAAACACTTTACACTGGATGCGCATATAACTGGCGGGACGTAAGCCATAGTTTCTCCCTATTATACTAAACACAATATTTCCACAGATTCCTACAATGTCGTTACTCCATAACAGTTTTGGTACGCAAATATACTGTCTAGGTGGCAGACAGCACTTCGGTTTTTCAAAATAATTTACGTTTAGAGTTTTCAGTAACTAAACAAGCATGATATGCTTACAAAACTTTACACGCAAGAAAAATAACAGTACCTACCTATTGTGGAGTTTGAAAGGGCGTAGGATAATTCATAATTCATATCATAATTCATAAATAGGCCTAAAGTAAAGGTATATAGGGAAGAATATGGAGTATTGAGACAAGAGACAACTCATACGTTAGAAAATGCGTACAGTTAGCAACGATTACGTTGTCCTTTGCGTGTGAGAGAACAGCATTGGTTTGCCATTTGTTGACTACCATTCGGCTGTAATTGTAGTAAAGAGGAAAACCGATTTCAGACATGTAAAATAAAGTATGTTTCTCACCTGTCTTTCAATATTGGTTTAATATCTCGACATGAATTACGAGTGACCAGTTATAATACTGACAAAAACGGCACTTTCATCTCTAAATTAACACTGTTTCATGAAAAAAGATTCAAAATGGTAGGTCGGAGTATTTTAAGACATCAAAAATAGAGAGACTTGAGGTCAAATTTCCCTATTTACCTATTACGCTATATACTACGAATAGGTTATGCTCCTTACTAGTAACAACAAGCTCCTCACTTATACATTATCCTCAGTGCGGTAGTTAATCCTTCTCTCTCGCCTTCCTGAACTTCCACGGTGAGATGTGATCTTCACACAAGTGATTTCACCGTTACGTTCTACAAAATAATAATAATAATAAATAAATAAAGCTAAAACTGAAGGCTATCTGACGTCATATGTCATTCATGTTTAAAAAAGTATAACGTTATATAAAACGTCATCATTTGCATTAATTCAGAAAAGTTAGAACAAAAAACTTCAAATTCTTCGTATGATGTAAAAGTTAAAATTCTATGATTTGAAATCTTTGTTGAAAAACAATAAATGAATAAGGAAATTATGTTAAGTAAAAATTCTGAAAACTTCAGCAAGTGAGTTGGATCCTGAGACCGTTGATAAAATAGATGTAGCATTCCCTCTCTAAATAACGACGCTGATCTACTTCAGAAAGGAGATGGAACTTGGGTCCTTTGATTCATCGGGAATCCTGGATATCAGTTCAGAAATGAAAACAATGATCTTTTGTTTATATTGTATAATCCATTGTTAACACGAAATGGAAGGTAAAGAACTATGAATGACAATATAAATTGTCCTAAAATCGGGTAAATATTTGAAATTTCGAGACTAATTTCCCGTTAATGTATTGTGATTTATATAGCAAACTACTAATAATGCATTATAATTATATATTTGTAGAAACTTCACAAACCAAAACTATACAAGAGTCAAATTAACCACCAAGACAAATTTTGTGAAAGCAGAACTTAAATATTCTACATCCGAGAGGCATAAAATGAGTAAAACAATTCCCGTGTAAATCAATGGAAGGTGCATACCAAGATGGCGGGGGTGAACAACAGCGTTAACTAAAGATCGAGATCAGCATTTTGGTTATAGCGTTTATATACCTTTAAGATACTATTATTGGCGAAACTTGTATACACCAAGTTTTGTTTCTTGCTGGTCCTTAAAATTTTGTAAATCGGACATGCGGACAACTACAACTTGTTTACAGTCATTAAAAGATGACTTAGTAATGGTAAAGTGGAGAAAAAGCATTTGGACCCTTGTCTTCAGTCATTGCTTTCGATAAAACAAAACAAAAAATATAATATATATTGGCTTACTGGATAAGGGGAGGGAAAATTTTGCAAAATTGTTTCCAAATGCGGGAAACGCCAGAGAATTAAATAAATGGAAAGAGCACCTGTGTATTGTGGTAATATAATGATTGTTCTCTCGTACTATAGCAGTTTTTGCAGTATTAAAATCGCCTAATAAAAGTTCATGATGATCAGTATTTCTCTATTATCTTGTGTCCCTTCCCTTTCTTATAATTTGATTATTTTAATGTAAACAAAGTGAAGATTTACATTAAAGCCAATTAGCAGTCAAGATCTCGGAATAACACTGGTAACAAGCTAGTCAAATATGCCACAAGTGAAAGAAGCTTGGAATTGTAACAACAGTTCCCTAGATTTTTTTCTTTTTCCATTGTTCTTGTCGTTGATCAACGTTTCATGCAATAGTCCTATTTATTTTTTAATTAAGTTATTCATAAGACTTCAGCGGTTTCCAGAAATACATTGTTCACAAAATTACCCTAAGAAAGCTAGACTTTCGCGAGAGCTAGAGACCAGTCCCTTCTCGCACCTGCGAGGCGCGAATAGAGCTCTTTCTCGTAGTTGCGAGTGTGTAAAATGACTTCACTCTCACTCACCTTATTTCTGGTCTCGCCTCGAGTGAAACACTAGAACCAAGGACGTTTGTGAAGTTAGCCCCCCCACCCAAAACCAATTAAGGAGAAAATCATAAAAAATCGTTAGGGAGTTGTTAGGGAGGAATAGGGACTACATTATTTTCGTTAGGGAGTGAAAGATAACTTGGTGACGGAGCCAGCAAATGTGGAGGGACTAACTTCACACAGCCCCCCAAATATACCATATCTGTTCGGTGTTGTCTGCAATCGTTAGGGAGGATTAGGGAGTACATTATTTTCGTTAAGGAGTGAAAGATAACTTGGTGACGGCTCCAGCAAAAGTGTGAACTTACCCCCCAAGGTACCACAATGAATCGAATTTTGTGTCGGCGTTGTCTTTAATCGTTAGGGAGTACATTATTTTCGTTAGGGGTGAAAGATAACTTGGTGACGGTGCCAGCAAAAGTTTGAAGTTAGCCCTCCAAGGTAACCCAATTAATCAAATTTTGGGTTGCCGTCATCTTAGGGAGTCGTTAGGGAGGAATACGGAATACACTATTTTCGTTATGGAGTAAGTTATAACGTGGTAACAGCGTCCATCAAATATGGCGAAAATTTGAATCTAGCCCCCCCCCCCCCTAAGTACCCCAATTAATGAATTTTTTTATCGCCATTCTCTGCAATTGTAAGAAAGGAATAGGGAGCACTTTATTGTTGTTATGGAGTGAAGGATAAACTTGGTGAAGGCGCCAGCAAAAGAGTGAAGTTAACTCACAAAGTACCCCAATTAATCATATTTTTGGAATTTTCAATCAACTACGAATACTGATGTCACATAGCATTATCTCTGTTTAAAATAAACGTGTGACAAAACGGGCAACACCCATGTATTTCTGCTAAAATTCTTGCCCAGATTGAAGTTACATGAACCCCTTACTATTTTTTTAAAAATCGAGTAAGATTCAAGATGGCGGCCACAAAGAACGTACCCAAAAAATAGAGCATTTACCCAATAGCCATTAATGTTTATTTGTTCTTCTTATTATAAACATTTTATAAATGAACGTGTGTTTTCCAAAATAGATTACACATAAATGCTTATTCTTATAAACCAAACGTGTGGCCACTGCGTCCGTCTTTATTGACGAAAGCACTTTTAATAGTGTTTTTTTGTGGTTTCCTGATGTACCCTATTCCTCTAGCAACTTTGGTCAAAAAGCGTTTTGAAGTATCGATAAGTTTACTTGTCAGAAGTATGAGTCCCATCTGTCTTATACTTTTCCAAGAGTCGGAGGATCTTGGACCATTGACGACACTTTAGTTGCTTCTGTGAAGAGTTTACGTGTGGGCGTTATGGATCGAGTAAACATTTTTCTCTGGATGAACTTAGGTTGTTGACAATGGACAGCAAATGGCCAGAAACTATTGCACGCCTCCTTTCCTTTCTTATAATATCTCAGATGTGTTGTTAAATAAAAAAAATGTGAAATTACGCGATAAAAAAAACCATCGTGCAAGCAGTATAGCAATATTTTAGCAATATCGTGCTAAATTATTGCAAGTTTTATTTCGAAGGTATTTGTAAGTGCAAAAGGATTCTCTCCGTCATACCATGCAAATTCGGTTACTTCGAAAAGGTCACCATGTTTTTCCGAAGTAGTTTATATAAGTCTCAATTTTCTGTAATATATAGAACTACCAACAGTATGACTGTATACAAAACACTGTGATGGTAGAATCACGACGCCTTTTTGCTAAGGAGGTTAGTTGTCTATCAGTACTGTATTTAAAAAAGAAGAAGAAGAAAACGAAAAAGGTGACAGTAGCTCCTTACCTCTACTTACATGTACACAGTAATCAGCTTGAACTAAACCAATCACTTCGGAATAAAAGGTGCAATGTTTGCTTTGAGTTGGATACGTTATTTTAGATTCCCAGCCACCAAATCTCTGATGCTTTTCATGGGGACCCATCTGATATATTTAATCCCGAAAAGGCACTTCACGGCGAAGGGCCATGTGCTAATTGTTAACGAACATAATGTACTGCTTCCTATGTCACCCAGCAAGCCCTAATTATTGGCGGAATTTTAAAATTGAATAGTTATGACTGTTTGAACTAACAAGGAACGCTCGCCAGGTGTCAAAGCCCGATTTTGATGAAATTTCGTATGTAGGTGCACTGCCTAGGTAAACCTTCATAGCCAAAATTATATGTTTTGTGGATAAAAAATAAAGAAAGAAGAACCCGAGAAAGATAGAACGTAGAGAGCAAGTAAATTTTATATAGAGTAAGGAAAACTTCTTTTCTTTTATAAACTGTTACATATACTGAAAGCAAATGGCCATTAATGAATACTGAACAGCAGGTGATACATACCAGATGGTATGACGACAATGACCGCCATTTTGAAAGCGGCTATATTGACTATGCTTCAAAAAAGTTAAATACTAAGTGGATTATGTGATATATCAATCTGTGCTGGAATGTTCCAAGAAACCCATTAACGAAGTCAATTTTGGCGTAACTCTAATCCTGTACGACAAAATGAATCGTGAAATAGACCTGGAGAAGGTCACTTTCACGTAGCATTATGCCTTCATTTTCCCTTAGTGTATTTAAAACTTTATAGTTCACTTCATTTTGCGGCCATAAGGATCATATTCTCCAAAACAGCTGTACCTTTCACATATCCGTTTGATTTTTGTTCCTTCAACTGTTTCAACAAAAAATGTTTTCATCATTCGTTCATTTATTCTACAGATCAATTTCACGTGTCACTTTGTCGTTCAAGATTAGTTATGTCAAAACTAACTTCATTATTGGGTATTTTGCTACATTCCAGCACAGACATTGCCCAGTTAATATTTAAATTTTTTAAACATAGTCAAGCTGGCCGCTTTCAAGATGACGGTAATTGTCGTCATACTGTCCGGCATGTATCATTATTAGCCATTTGTTTTCAATACATACCAGGTGTATGAATAAGTAGTTTCCGGTTTAACTAAGAGATGGCGCCAGCGAAAAGAACGCAGCGTATTCATTTGACATATACGTCATTTTCGTTCGTTTCATGTTCGTCTGACATTAAACTACAAACACACACAAGTTGAGTACGCCAAACACTAGCGTCTTTGTTTTATCGTTCAGTGATCATGTCGAAGTTTGTGCCTGAAAAAGAACATTTGTGGCACGCATTGCTTTTCTTATTTAATCAAAGAAAAAGCTGTTGAAAGTCATCGTGTGCTGGTAGAAACATATGGTGAACACGCTCCATCGATTAGAACATGTGAGACATGGTTTCGACAATTTGAAAGTGGTGATTTCAATGTGAAAGACAGTGCGCGCTCTGGTAGAACACAAAACTGCGAAAACGAGCAATTGCAGGTATTATTGGAGGATGACCCAACTCAAACTCAACAGCAATTGGCAAAAGCATTAAATGTGTCACAAGAAACAATCAGCAGACGTTTACGAGCAATGGGGAAGATCAATAAACTGGGTAAATGGGTCCCACACGATTTGAATGAACGTCAAATGGAAAATCGCAAAGTCACTTGTGAAATGCTGCTTCAACGCCACAAAAAAAAAATCCTTTTTGTATCGAATTGTGACGGGTGACGAAAACTGGATTTATTTTGAAAACCCGAAGCGGAAAAAATCGTGGCTTTCACCTGGCGAAGCCGGTCCTTCAACACCAAGGCCAAATCGCTTCGGCAAGAAGACCGTGCCTGGTGGGACCAGAGCGGTATTGTGTATTATGAACTCTTGAAGTCCGGCCTAACCGTTAATGCACAACGCTATCATCAACAAATGATTCACACATTGATCGAAAGACGACCGGAATGGGCCCGAAGACATGGCAAAGTGATTGTGTTACACGACAATGCACCGTCTCACATAGCAAAACCAGTCAAGACACCTTGAAATCGCTTGATGGGACATCCTTCCGCACCCGCCGTACTCCCCAGACCTGGCGCCATCTGACTATCACCTCTTCGCATCAATGGGGCAAGCGCTCGCAGAGCAGCAATTCAGCAATTTCGAAGAATTTGGAAAATGGCTCGACGAATGTTTTGCCGCAAAAGACAAGCAGTTTTTCTGGCATGGTATGCATCAATTTCCTGAAAGATGGGCGAAATGTATAGAAGCCGATTGCCAATATTTTGAATAAAACAAAATTAATTCCCTTCAAAAATTACGTGCTTTCTTTACAAAAAAAACCGGCAAAAACTTATGCATACACCTGGTATAAAAGAAAAGTCTTTCTTTTTTTTTTTTTGTACATTGTATTCGATTTACTTGCTCTCTATACGTTACCTTTATCTTGGGTTCTCCTGTAGTTATTTGTTGACGTCAGCACTTATAATTTTGATTTTGAAGGTTTGCCTATGCACTGTACCTTCATAAAAATGTTCATCAAAATCGGGATCTTACACCTAGCGAATGTTACTACTATGACGGAATTTTTGTTCACGGTGACCAAGTTATCTTTCGATCTATACGAAAACAATGTATAGAAGCAACTTCAATACCAAAATGAATAGCTGATGGCCTCTGTGATTTTAGCCGACATATCTTTACGACTCCTCAATGTTTATCATTTAAATTATACCGAAAAAAATACCCCTTAATTCTCCCTAACAAATCCCAATGATTAAAAGCTGATTCTATTAAAATTACAATAGCTATGATGGTGTGAATCTATCAGCAATAGTTGCGGCTATCATTACCAAGTTATCCTTCACTCTCTAAAAAAAAATAATCTACTCCCTATTCCTCCCTAACGATTGCAGACAACGCCGTCACAAAATTTGATTAATTGGGGTACCTTGGGGGGTAAGTTCACACTTTTGCTGGCGCCGTCACCAAGTTATCCTTCACTCCCTAACGAAAATATTGTTATCACTATTCCTTCCTAACGATTGCAGACAACAGGGACACAAAATTCGATTCATTGGGGTACCTTGGGGGGTAAGAGAGATTGTCCACCACCTGGACTCGAACTAGGGATCCCTTGATTACAAGCCGAGAATTATATAAAATTATCGCAGATGGTTTAATATATGAAATCGTCTCCGCGAAGTTGACACTATTTGTGACATTTTTGCTTAAAACCAATTGATATTTTTAAAAAAAAGCCTGGTTTAAACCAGTGGTATTCAACAGGGGGTACTCGAACTCCCAAGGGTACGCCAAGGTTTTCCTGGGGGTACCTAATATTTCATAAATGATCAAAGGTGCACAAAAATATTTATTTCTATTTTCGTATTTTTGACAAGGCACTACGGTCAGGAAACAAAAGGTTCTCAATGATCAGGGGGGACGAATATTTACTTCTTAAAATAAAAGCTGCTCTGCCTGACGGTACAGGACAGGAATGTCACCATTACTTCCAGCTATCCCCCCTGCAAGACGCTACTTTGGGGCCCTTGGCCAAGGGCGTTGACCTTGCATCGAGAGGGAAGGAAGGACAAAGCAATCTTATTCCACAAAACTTTGACATTCTGGGATCCTGATTCTTGAACAGTACAGTACTGCGAGTTTCGCTGTTCGTGCGCGTTCTTCCGAATCCTCGAGTAGAGGCGCAATTGCTCCGCTTTTTTCTTGTTAATTCGGCGAATTTCCGATAACCTGTTTAACTTCAGTGTCGTGGTCGCGTTGATAAGTACGTTTTTTAATTTTTGCGAATTGAATAACGCCGAACAATTTGTAACCATTCAAGTTTCTCCTCTCCATTTTGAATTTTCCTCGGTGCAGCATGGATAAGTTTATCGTAAGAGGGAAACGTGAAAACAACGAACAAAGTGCCAATGGTCGTAGTGTTCAAGAAGAAAATGTAATAGGTTCTGTTTCATCATCTTGTGTTACTGCGGGTAGTGTGGAATTACCTGCAAACAAGCGTAAAAATCCGAAAATTGTGCAAAATTTCAAATGTAGGTATTACAGTGATTCGTAAATAAAATATGGGTTTGTCTCAAATATGGGTGATCCACCTCTTCCGCTCTGCACTCTTTGTAATCAAACTTTATTACACAGCTAGGTGAAACCATCCTTACTCAACCGACGCTTTGTAACGAATCATAGCGAGTATAAGGACAAGCCAGTTGAGTTTTTCAAACGCAAAGCAGAAAATTTAGATAAAACTTCGAACATAATACATAATTTTACGTGATCATCGAAAGTGGCATGGAGACATCTTATGAGTTAGCATTACTAGCTGCCAAAAACAAATCACCTTATAATGCTGTAGAATCTCTCATTGTCCCCGGTGCTTTGATTATAGCAAAAAAAAAATGTTAGACATAAAATCTCTTGCGATAATAAAAACTATTCCGGGTTCTGACACAAGTGTAGGTCGTAGAATTATTGACATGGCACAAGATGTTGTGGTGCAAATTGTAGAAAGCATTAAAATAGACAGGAGATTTGCAATTCAAATTGATGAATCTGTAGATATTTCTGACAAAGCCGAGTTACTTATATACGTTCGGTATTTTGATGTTTGGAAAGGTGCTATTGTTGATGAAATTCTCGGTTGTAAACAATTGCCAGAACATAGAAGGAGAGATGATATTTTTAAAATTCTTGACAATTTCATAACAGTAGAATTATTTGAGTGGGAATGGTGTATCCACTGATGGAGCTGCTTCAATGACAGGCAATAAAAGCGGTATTGTTTCTCGTATTCGCGAAAAGAATTCTAATGTAACCCGGTAACATTGCATTATATACAGACAAAATTTGGTTGCAAAAATAACTCAAAAATTTACACGAAACGCTGAACGTTGCAGTGAAAGTGATAAATTTAATAAAGCCGCGTGCATTAAACTCTCGTCTTTTTAAGAAAATGTGCGAGGAGATGGGATCCACACATTCTCAAATCTCAACTATTGTTGCACACTGAGGTGAGATGATTGTCACGAGGACGTGCTTTGACTCGCATTTTTAAACTGAGAAACGAAGTGAAGTGTTTCCTTTCCAAATTGAAATCCGCTTTTATTACGTATTTTGAAGATGAGGAGTGGATTTTGCTTTCTTGTCAGATATTTTCAACAAATTTAATGATCTCAATCTTCAGTAACAAGGATTTGACAGAAATATTTTCAGAGAGCGCGTGATAAGATAAAAGGATTTTATCGAAAACGTTTCTTTTGGGCTGAACTTTTCAAGCCAGTTTTCACTACATACACTTATTTCTCCAAGATCCGTTCTAATATTGTCCTCCCAACGTCGTCTCGATATTCCCAGTGGTCTCTTTCCCTCCGGCTTTCCAACCAAGATGGAATATAGTCTTTGTTTTCTCTGATCCAACCTACATGACCTGCCCATTTTGGTCGCCGCGATTTTATTATTATTACATCAGGTGAGTCGTAAACTCCGTGGAGTTCTTTATTATGCAGTCTTCTCCATTTTCCAGCCCGTTTTGGCCGGTATATTTTTCTCAAGACCTTAATTTCAAACACCCGTAATTTATGTTCATCTTCTAAGGTCGATCTCCATCTTTCGCAAACGGAAAGTATTACCGGCAGAATGTCAGTTCTGTATATTTTCAACTTCCTTGATGTTAATCTCGGAAAAAATTAAAACTGCCAGTACAGGTTCTTCGAAGTGGTATAGTTCGAGTCCAAGAGGGGTATAAAAAATGTCAGCCTTTAAATAATAATCTAGTAAAAAATATGAACTTAAACAAAATAATGGTAGCAAACCAGGGTTAGCAAGAAATGCCCCCCCCCCCAAAAAAAAAACAAGTTTTTTTGTTTAAAACAGTTTTTTTTGTTTAAATACTTTGTTTTATTTATTCATATCACATATGGATAGAAATAAGTTTGTTTCTCCTTAATGTTCTTATGCAGCAGCGAGGTTATGAAGGGCAAAAGTTTGTGCATTTTCAAGTTCTGAGGGTATTCCCATATAGGTGGGAGTGACAGTTTTTGTTTTGAGGGGGTTTGCTGCAAGGTTGGCTGGCTTAAAACAAGGTGGTTTAAACCAGTGGTCTTCAACCCTTTTTTCCCGCGTACCCCTAGGTACGTTTTCCATTCAGTATGTACCCCTAAAATTGATGATAATAAATTAAACCCAAAGTAATTTATTAAATAAACATGTTCTGTTGATTAAAGAAAGGTGGCGAATCGTGACCCTAGAAAAAGACAAGGTTAAAATTTTACAAATGAGAAGTAACTTATTGTACTGTAATTATTTTTTACAACTAACTTGTTAATGAGATGACTGAGCTTGTTTCCGGCACGCCAACTCCTCAATTCTTGGTCAAATCTTCGTGAGTGCGAGAATTAAAGCTGCTTCCGGATTCAAGCGATTTCTGTATTTCGTTTTTATTGACGTCAATGCAGAGAAGCCCTGCTCACACAAGTAAGTTGACGGGAATGGCAGAAGTTGTGAAATGGCACTGTCACTAATTTTTCTGTATTCTTTCCGGGGAAAAATCCAAAATCTGAAATTGAGATGCTCTCGAATTTCAGTTGCAGTGATCTGTCAGCATATATTTCCAGCAGACTGTTTTTTATATTGCAGGGGATATTACAGTTACTAAAGGCTGTGGTGTTAAAAGGATTTGTTATCCGGTCTTGGGACTTATCTTCTCATTCAATTTCAGGAAAGTATTTCAGAAACTGTACACTGAGATTTTGTAGGTGTTATTTCATTTTCTCAAAAAAAAAAAAAAAAAAAAAAAAAGCCCTCAGTAACACTAACACCATTTTGTTCCGAAAGTTCAAAAACAGTTGAGAAAACTGCGATATTTCTTTTATTAGCACATTCAGCCCAAAATAAACGTTTTCGATAAAATCCTTTTATCTTATCACGCGCTCTGAAAATATTTCTGTCAAATCCTTGCTACTGAAGATTGAGATCATTAAATTTGTTGAAAATATCTGACAAGAAAGCAAAATCCACTCCTCATCTTCAAAATACGTAATAAAAGCGGATTTCAATTTGGAAAGGAAACACTTCACTTCGTTTCTCAGTTTAAAAATGCGAGTCAAAGCACGTCCTCGTGACAATCATCTCACCTCAGTGTGCAACAATAGTTGAGATTTGAGAATGTGTGGATCCCATCTCCTCGCACATTTTCTTAAAAAGACGAGAGTTTAATGCACGCGGCTTTATTAAATTTATCACTTTCACTGCAACGTTCAGCGTTTCGTGTAAATTTTTGAGTTATTTTTGCAACCAAATTTTGTCTGTATATAATGCAATGTTACCGGGTTACATTAGAATTCTTTTCGCGAATACGAGAAACAATACCGCTTTTATTGCCTGTCATTGAAGCAGCTCCATCAGTGGATACACCATTCCCACTCAAATAATTCTACTGTTATGAAATTGTCAAGAATTTTAAAAATATCATCTCTCCTTCTATGTTCTGGCAATTGTTTACAACCGAGAATTTCATCAACAATAGCACCTTTCCAAACATCAAAATACCGAACGTATATAAGTAACTCGGCTTTGTCAGAAATATCTACAGATTCATCAATTTGAATTGCAAATCTCCTGTCTATTTTAATGCTTTCTACAATTTGCACCACAACATCTTGTGCCATGTCAATAATTCTACGACCTACACTTGTGTCAGAACCCGGAATAGTTTTTATTATCGCAAGAGATTTTATGTCTAACATTTTTTTTTTGCTATAATCAAAGCACCGGGGACAATGAGAGATTCTACAGCATTATAAGGTGATTTGTTTTTGGCAGCTAGTAATGCTAACTCATAAGATGTCTCCATGCCACTTTCGATGATCACGTAAAATTATGTATTATGTTCGAAGTTTTATCTAAATTTTCTGCTTTGCGTTTGAAAAACTCAACTGGCTTGTCCTTATACTCGCTATGATTCGTTACAAAGCGTCGGTTGAGTAAGGATGGTTTCACCTAGCTGTGTAATAAAGTTTGATTACAAAGAGTGCAGAGCGGAAGAGGTGGATCACCCATATTTGAGACAAACCCATATTTTATTTACGAATCACTGTAATACCTACATTTGAAATTTTGCACAATTTTCGGATTTTTACGCTTGTTTGCAGGTAATTCCACACTACCCGCAGTAACACAAGATGATGAAACAGAACCTATTACATTTTCTTCTTGAACACTACGACCATTGGCACTTTGTTCGTTGTTTTCACGTTTCCCTCTTACGATAAACTTATCCATGCTGCACCGAGGAAAATTCAAAATGGAGAGGAGAAACTTGAATGGTTACAAATTGTTCGGCGTTATTCAATTCGCAAAAATTAAAAAACGTACTTATCAACGCGACCACGACACTGAAGTTAAACAGGTTATCGGAAATTCGCCGAATTAACAAGAAAAAAGCGGAGCAATTGCGCCTCTACTCGAGGATTCGGAAGAACGCGCACGAACAGCGAAACTCGCAGTACTGTACTGTTCAAGAATCAGGATCCCAGAATGTCAAAGTTTTGTGGAATAAGATTGCTTTGTCCTTCCTTCCCTCTCGATGCAAGGTCAACGCCCTTGGCCAAGGGCCCCAAAGTAGCGTCTTGCAGGGGGGATAGCTGGAAGTAATGGTGACATTCCTGTCCTGTACCGTCAGGCAGAGCAGCTTTTATTTTAAGAAGTAAATATTCGTCCCCCCTGATCATTGAGAACCTTTTGTTTCCTGACCGTAGTGCCTTGTCAAAAATACGAAAATAGAAATAAATATTTTTGTGCACCTTTGATCATTTATGAAATATTAGGTACCCCCAGGAAAACCTTGGCGTACCCTTGGGAGTTCGAGTACCCCCTGTTGAATACCACTGGTTTAAACCAGGCTTTTTTTTAAAAATATCAATTGGTTTTAAGCAAAAATGTCACAAATAGTGTCAACTTCGCGGAGACGATTTCATATATTAAACCATCTGCGATAATTTTATATAATTCTCGGCTTGTAATCAAGGGATCCCTAGTTCGAGTCCAGGTGGTGGACAATCTCTCTCAGGTGCAAATCGAGTACTGGTTCGGATTCCACTTTGAGCTGTAGCAGTATATCCTGTCGTTCATAGATTCGCTGCTGCATAAGAACATTAAGGAGAAACAAATATTTCTATCCATATGTAATATGAATAAATAAAACAAAGTATTTAAACTAAAATAATCTGTTTTAAACAGAAAAAAAAACTGTTTTTTTGTGGGGGGGGGCAGTTTTTGCCAACCCTGGTTTGCTACCATTATTTTGTTTAAGTTCATATTTTTTACTAGATTATTATTTAAAGGTTGACATTTTTTATGCGCCTCTTGGACTCGAACTCTACCTGTTCGAAGAACCTGTACTGACCGATTTATCATTTATTTCCGAGATTAATTTCAAGGAAGTTGAAATTGAAAATATACAGACCTGACATTCTGCAGGTAATACTTTCCGGTTGCGAAAGTTGGAGTTCGACCTTAGAAGATGAATATAAATTACCGGTGTTTGAAATTAAGGTCTTGAAAAAAATTTAGGGCCAAAACGGTATGAGATGACTGGAGAATGGAGAAGACTGCATGATAAAGAACTCCACGGAGTGTAAGACTCACCTGATGTTGTAATAATAATGAAATCGCGACGACTAAAATGGGCAGGCCATGAAGGTTGGATCAGAGAAAACAAAAACTATATTCCATCTTGGTTGAAAAGCCGGAGGGAAAGAGACCGCTGGGAAGATCGAGGCGACGTTGGGAGGCCAATATTAGAACGGATCTTGGAGAAATAAGTGTCTGTAGTGAAAACTGGCTTGATCTTGTCCAGGATAGAGGTCGATGGCGATCGTTTGCTACTGCGGCGATGAACTTGCGAGTTCCGTAAGCCATAGAGCAAGTAAGTAAGTAAGGATAACATCATTTTTCAATACAAAATAAGGTATCAATTTATACCTCTAATTATTGATTTCAATATTAGGTCCGATTTTATTCTATTATTATTATTATTATTGAGCTTATAATTCTCTACTTAAAATGGAGAAAAATATGAAGAATCTCCGTTTTATATTTGAATAGCTGAGAGAAAGAAAAGAATAGATTAAGAAAAAAAGTCCCAAAAAAGACAAACCTCACGGCTCCCGTGCCGTTAGTGTGAACCATCCAATGCTGTGCAATGGTCCGTAAGGAACTTGCGGCTGCCGCTCGGTCGCCGCACCGCTATGGGTAATGCGGCAAGTCTGCGGCACCGTCCCGCAGCCGCAGAGTGTGTGAACCACTCCATTTATTTCAATGATCCAGCTTGCGTGCTGTTGCCGCTCGGTCACCGCACGGCTCCCGTGTCGCAAGTGTGAACCGGGCCTAAGGGTTAACCTTGTGAGTCAATAGACCAGTATTGGAGTGTGATGTCAGCCTAAGCAGATGATTGATGGTGCGTGATATCTTCCGGTAAATTCTCTGGGACTAACGGTGTATCTGGAGAGCTCGCTTATTGGCGTAAGGTATGTGTCGGTAGTATCTAATCATCATCTAAGGTATGTCCGTTGTATATCCTGATGAATGATTATAAATTCTTTCTGCAGCACAATTCACCTTCGTATGGATCACTGATGATCACGCAGTGCCTGGAGGAATATGCAACAGAATTAGCAACTCTCAATTAGTCCTCGAGGTTACTCATGATCTAATCTCTCTGGGACCATGTGGAGTGCAATATTCGAGAACAGCAACCACTAACATCCTAGGAGATTTCTGGATCTTCGTTCAGATGAGAGATACATGCATGGCTTGCAACGCCTGAAGGACACTTCTTACAGTTCGTGGAATCCATCTTGAGGCGAATAGAGGTAGTAATTAAGGCGAGAAGTAGCTCTCCACCAGTGACGCCATTTCAGTTTTTGCTTTGGGGGGAGTCATTTAGAAAAGTCCTTATATGATATATCGCATGGCGCATACCACCTATTTCCAAACGTAATTTTCGCTTCATACTCTGCATATATGTAATTCACATGCATCTCTTTGCTGTTAAAATATGATAGCCAAAAAACAAGTAATACTTATATCGGAGATAAAAAATAAGATTTTAATTGTTAACTTTTCATTTACAGCAGACGAAAAGCTCTAATGTATCAAAAGGTAACGTCTTGGATTCATTTTAGCAATCATTAACAAGATCGTCAATAGAAACGTTCTTAACCTCTTTCCGCTCCACAGCCAAATCATCAACGAGACGGGTCATCGGAAATGGATGACCGAAAGTAATGTTTCAATCTTTTTAGAACATAAAGAAAAATAATTCGTTAGAGGCAGTGGTGATCGGCAATGTGACAAAAATTCCCAATGACAAGATAAGAATAAATATCCGATTAAAGCAGCCTTCTATACTGTGGACATATCATATTGAGCTCAGTGTCTTGAGATGGACACCACTAAACAACCCGAATTCAAGACCTGCTAGCGGCAGAAATCTTACATTCGCTGACACTGAGGTAGTAGAAGGAAAAAGCTCAGTAAATAAGTTCTCATCGAAATAGAAAAGACCGCTTAGAGTTTTACTGTGGGTAAAAACTCAACCAACTAACTGACCACATTCTTTATGATGTCACAGACAAAGTAAACATTATGGTGGCAAAAGTCCTATAATGATATGATCCCACAACTTGAACAAAAATTGAATCTGCATATCGAAATATGCAAAAAAGAAAAGCTCTTTCTGCATTGAACCCACAAAACTGGGGAAACCAAAGGAAAGACAATAGCACCGGACTTACTCTGAACAAAACAAAATATTTAGCTCTCACGGAGGGAGAAGACGAAACTTATAAACAAAAATTAAAAAAAACAAAGGCCTCCATTAAGGCCACCACGCTTGGTTGTTAGACAAACAAGAACTTGTTGTTAAACAAACGAAATTCAATTTCTAAAACGCGTAATACCCCACATTGAGTCACCTTCGAAAGTGAAATGTTCTCAAACCTAAACTAAAACTACAACTTAAAACTCCCTTGCAAATTAATATAAAGAAAACGCTCTAATCTGGCCTACTTGCTAATTCTGACACCCGCAACATATAGGTCCTGGGGGCTCTGAGATATGAAACAAAGACCATATACATCCATATGTATAATAAATCACAGCCATATTCAATCTACTAGTGGATGAGGTCTCTACCCGAAGGGACGAGTTCTGCTCCCACGCTGACCAGACGGTATATATATATATACGGGCAACGCCCTAGCCGAGCTGGTCTACCGGTTCCTGTGAGATCACCGAAGTCTGGGTCTGGTCAGTGCTTGGACGGGTGACCGTTGCAGTACTCCAGATGGTGTTGCCTCCCAGCTTCTACCCAGCGTCATGAGGCCAATTGGGGAACTACCTGAATAAAGAGGTAGCGATCACAATTGAGAGCTTCCGCTCTCCTCTCCCAACACGTCTGGTCAGCGTGGGAGCAGTAGACCACCTCCTCCCTCCGGGGGAGGCCTCATCCAGTAGTGGATTGAATATGGCTGTGTATTAATATATATATATATATCCAAATATATATCATATACATCCAGGGATAAATAAAAAAAAGAATGCGGTTAAAATTTATCCGAAAGGACCTACCGCTTAGGCAGTACACTGCAAGTGCCAATATTCATTAAAAAAATTACTACTTGTTATACTTAACACAAAAAGTGACAATATTCCAAACAAATGAATAGCTATTACAAAAAATAAACAAGACTTTTCTATATAGAACTTAGATGACGCAATTGCCCTGTCCTGTCCCTCTGGCAATTCTACAAATCAAACTCAGCCATATCCCGAGTCAAACGACTCAGAAATGCCCAGGAAAGAGGCCTACTATCGCTCATATTATAATAATTCTCAAAAGCACATTCAGAATAGCACAGTGCTGTGATTTACGGTGCTGCTTACTACACGAACTTAAACGGAACAAGTGCGTAGAAAATTAAAAAGGTACCGAGAGTAATAGCAAAAATAAAACAAATAAATTATACCAGAAAAAAGCAAAAGCTAGATGTTGTCAACAGAACAGGTACGCACCTAGCAAAAATATCAAATGATCTAACCAAATATATTATTCGGAGGAATAATGAGCAGTAGGAACGCAATTCAAGAAACTCAGTTACCAAAGCAATACCCTCTAGAAAATTACCTTATATAGGCCGCTTAGAAATGTTTGCCAAAACAGTACACATTAAGGGGCGTACATTTTTCAAAACCTTGGAATCACACATTTCAGCTAGTATGTGATGAAGCAGAACAATGAAAACCCAACTCTTGTAACCCCTTCTAAAAGATATAAAAACGAATAGAAACGAGAAATAAAACCAAACTACCCATCTTCTACATACTAAAGCCCAAAATGTTCATACACGATCAAAAACCATGAACTCAAAATAACATGAAGGTAATCGCGCTCCTCTGTTATACTCAAAGGACACAGGCTCAATCCTCGTAGAGGTTTATGAAACGAATAAGGTTTCAAATCCAGTTTACCAAAAATGTGTAGGTCCAGTCCTTAAAAGTCGACTGACTTACATTAGACGTTAAAAAAAAAACAAAGCACTAACTGTGAATACTTATACATAACAAAAATGCCATTAATAATAATAAACAAATAAAGTCACATTGGGGCTATCGAGCATTAGAGACGTGTAGACACTAACCAACCAGAAAACAAAGGAACATCAAGTATATTCCCCAGAGAGAGAACTTCACACGGCAGGACTCTGAACCAAGAACCACTAATAAGAATAAGCGAAAACCACAGAGAACAAAACTTATACAGCAATTGCCCTCACTAAAAGGGATGCAAAATACTGATATGGAAGGAAAAAGAGTATATAGATATGCGTTTTTTTACAGAAGACGAGGATAAACGCTAGACTTAAAAACACTATAAATAAAACTAAAAACACTTCTTAAAACCTTTTTCTCATTTTCGATTTTTTTTGTATGAGGTCATCTCCAAATTAATTACTATAACAGGCAATTAAAACTCACTAACTTACATTGCGTAGCACGTTACAAGTACAGGGTAAGTCAAAATGATGGACCCGATTTCATAAATTTATTTTGTGAAATATAATGAACATATCTTAATGTGAGCTAAGCGCAAGGAAAGGCAAAAGTTCAAAGTTTAGTTGAGTTTAGTTTATGTCCCGCGTGGTTGCATTGTCTACCGCTACGCGGCGCTGGAAGCAGTTAACGAAAATGGCGCTGACTGGAGAGCAGAAATCGTTCTGTGTGCTGGATTACCATGTAAACAACTCTGTGATGAGTGTTCAACGGCATTTCCGTACCAAGTATGGCGGAGACCCACCTACTGGAAAAACCATTCGTACGTGGTATGAAAAATTCAGAGATATTGGCTGCATCTGTAAGCGAAAATGACTGGCCGTCCGTCCTTCAGCTTAGGAAGAGACAGTGGAACGTGTTCGCGCCAGTTTTCTGCGGAGTACACAGAAGTCTACCTACCGGGCAGCGAGGGAACTTGAAATGCCACAGAAAACTGTATGGCGAATTCTGCGGAAACGTTTACAAATGAAATCCTATCGCTTGCAACTGCTACAAGCCTTAAGAGACACTGATTATGCTGCTCGAGCGTCTTTCTGTGCTGATTTTCTCACGTTAATGGAAGAGGATGGGTTCGCCGAAAGGTTACGTTACAGTGATGAAGCGGGGTTTCACCTTTCTGGGAATGTGAATATACACAACGTAAGGATCTGGGGAACTGATAATCCCCACGCAGTTGTGGAACACCAACGTGATTCACCCAAGGTGAATGTGTTTTGTGCTATTTCCCCTGAAAAGATTTATGGGCCTTTTTTCTTCCTTGAACCTACTGTAACAGGACATGTTTTTCTTGATATGCTGCAACAATGGCTCCTTCCACAGCTCGAAGAGGATAGTGCAGATTTCATTCTTCAATTGGATGGTGCCCCTCCGCATTACCATGGCAGCGTTCGGGATCATCTCAATGAGGCATTGCCACAGCGCTGGATAGGCCGTGCATCTCAGGAGGATCGAGTTCTCATTCGTTTACCACCTCGTTCCCCCAATCTGACCCGTGTGATTTCCTTTTGTGAGGTTTCATAAAGGATCGTGTTTACGTACCACCACTTCCAACAACATTGGGTGACCTTCGCGCCCGCATCACAGCAGCCATTGCAGAGATTGACCGTGACACACTACACAAGGTTTGGCAGGAGATAGACTCTCGGCTTGATGTGTGTCGTGTTACGCGAGGTGCTCACATAGAGCACTTGTGATGTGACTGAAAAAAACTTTGAGAGTTACCCTTCTTACCACATGTATTACATTCAGATATGTTCATTATATTTCACAAAATAAATTTATGAAATCGGGCACATCATTTTGACTTACCCTGTAGTTGTTTTAGTTATATATTTGGTTTCGAAATCGAAATTGAAAAAAAAAAATTAGTTGTATTATTCCTTACTTTTCAGTATGTTTTATGTCGGTTTAATTTGTCTTTTAAAAGAAGTTTGTTTTTTACGTTTTAGTGCGTTTATATTCTCACATTCCCCTAAATGATACTTCTGCTCCCCACACTATGCGTTTACAACTTCAACTGGTTCTTCAGTGAATTTGACAACAGAACAACACAGCACCATATTCTCCCATAATCCAATTTCCTTCTAAAAAATTATCTTTTAAGTTTCAGTAGTAAAATTTGGTTTTACTGATGTAACTAATATTTACCTCTTTTATTAAACTTTGAGAAATTCTTGAACATTCTGCCCAAAATATAATCGCAATCTGACATATAGGTGAGGAATTAGATTTTGCACATCGATTTGGGAATCCTACCGTTCCCTTATGTTGGTAAACTTTAAAAGCGTCTCAACTTCCACACATGTTCCAGCGTTTTGGATTTTTCATTAGGATCACAAGAAGAACCAAATAAACTTGAAGATAGGACTTGCCTGACCTGTATGATTTCATATAGAATACCCGTTACTGAAAAAGATAAAATGGTGAATATTTTATTGTTTTAATAAAATGATAACGAAAGTGGATAATCGGCATATCTTAAACTTTTATTGATTTAATAATATATCCAACAAACTGATATCTTGCTCAAGTTAATCAGATATAGAGGACTTTCACTATATACAGTAAATGGCATTCCATCCGCCATCTTGCAAAACCGATCTTCCGCCGCACAAAACAACCATTTAGTAATTTCTATCACAGCTTTTGTTGGTCCCTTAGGGCTGTACTATAGGATCATAGTGTCCGTGCAAATCACAAAATCACATTGTACTTTCCTGCGGGACTTACTGTCAGCGGTCGGACTAGTCCATGCTAACGGTTATTCTGATGTATTTTTTTCTTTAAAATTAAGCGATTCTATGTAGCATTTATAATAATAAATAACTTCTGACAATTTAGAAATAAATAACATTTGGCTGACATGTCTCTGTTCATTATTTTTTTTCTTTTTCTTCTTTTTGTCGAAGGTTAATACACTGCTTAAAAAGATATCAACGCTTTCGTTTAACTCATATCTAACAAATAACCCATTTTATCAACCCTGATATAATATCTCCAGTATAAGTTCTAACTGATTTCGATATAAACTTTCAAGAACGAAAATCAAATTAATTATTTGTTTTCGAGTGGAACACACCCTACACTAGATAGGAAAGTGTTACCTCTTTTTTTTTTCTCTGAGATAAATACACACAGATGGTCACAGTTGTACAAATGTTTGTCGGAAATCAAAATACGCATAAGCTTTACATATATGTGTAAATTTCACAAACACAACATTCAGAAAAGAGCACATACAAACAAGAATACTAGTAGACTCTATGACCCTGTTAACATAGATAATTTCAATATATATCCTTCCACTGTTAAAGAGTTGTCAGTTCTCACGAAACGAAAGTGGTTATCTAAAAACGAACCAGCATTTTCTGTGAAAGGAAATGTAATTTATTACGCTCACAATCAGTCTATTGGGCTTAAAAGCAATCATTTAACTTATTGATATTTTATTTTTAAAACAAAATAAGCACATAAAAAAGAAGAAAAAGAATATTATCTTGTCTGGCCACAATTGTAATATACTCAGTCCATTATGAAGTTACATGATCTTTTGTAGTTTTTCGTGAGTTAAATGTCATTTTCGGACCCAAACAAACAGGGGGAAATACTCATTTAACACAAGCAAGATAGCATGACATGGAATTAAAATAAATATGTGGAGGGGAAAACATAGAATGATTTTACACTTTCTTTAAAAGTAACGGTTATGTAAAAACAACGTTTTTGTTTTTAAGGTTCACTAGCCCCTATACACGAAATCATCACGCACACACACAAAACATTCTCTACTTATAAAAATGGTTGCTTCCTTATGTTGGGAACATTTACTTCAGGCGCAAGAACCTTTTAATTTGAATGTATACAATAGTCACAATAATTTATAAACAGGTAAAACTAGTATAAAATTAACACTTCTAACTTTCTATCTGGCTACTGAAAGAACAACCAGCGTTCGTGGTCCAGTGATTACATCACGGACTTCGGACCGATGAGCGAGGCACACGGGTTCGAGCCAGTGACCAGGGCCGGATTTACCACTAGGTCCAGGCCTAGAGGCGCAACTTTCACGGGGGCGCACTTTACAAGAAAAAGATAGAAATCGCTCTTTGAAACGCGAATCGAAAAGACAAAAAAACATGAAGGATCATGTAGAATAATGTGATTATTCAAGTATTAAGAGGCATTAGTGCTGCCATCTGTAATAAGGTTGCGTAAAAAAACCAGGGTGTATATTTGCATTCAACTCTTATTACTAGAAACTCGATGCTGAATTTGCTAAGTTTAGATTACTTGTTACCATGGAACGGATATAGTGGAACATTAAGAGGCCTCAGTACCTCCACTAGTAATAAGGCTACGTATAAATAAAAAACAAAAATATATTTTGAATGTAACTTTTATTTACGCGAATTAGATCGCCTAAATGTGTTAATTCATGGATACTCTATATCTCAGGAAAGATATTATGCAGGTATTAAGAGGGTGCTGTACAATTGAATGAGAATCAGGATGTCAGATAGAAGAAATAGCATTTATATTTGAACTGATCTTTCGTGCCTGGTAATTACTTGACTGAACTAAAGAAATCCTAAATAATGTTCCGCCTAGGAAATATATATTCCAGTGTTAAGAAGCATCCGCACCTGCTTGAGAATAATGATGAGGGATAGATGAAACAGCCTTTATAATTCAATTTATTTTTTTCTTCCTGGTAATTACTTATCTGAATATGTCAAAACAAGGTTAGTTGTCATCATAGTTGAACCTTAAGAGGCCACCGCACCCCTTATATGTAATATTAAACCACAGAAAGAAATTAACTGTATATGTGAATGTATCTGTTATCCCTTATGAATTATTCATCTGAATATGACAAATCATGGCTAGTTGTTGTTAGACTTGTACCTTAAGAAGCCTATGTACGACAAGAATGTCTGATGCGGTTTGAAAAAACTAGCATATTGTGTCAGAGAACTGCACCATTGTTTTTTACTTGTATCATATAAAACGGAACGGTAGTAAATAGAGAGAATGAAACTAACTTTACACCTGGATATGTATTCGTGTGGAGTTGTTAAGCTTCTAAGGACGGGGCCTATAGTTTAACGGAGACATTGAACCACTTTTGTCTATACCTATAGAGACTTGAACGTGTAGTCTCTTAACTACAAATTGAAAACTGAACATGACTGCGAAATGAACTAGTCTATAAAGTCCTAAAGGAGTTGCTAGCGTTGTAAGGACGGGACTTACAGTCTTACGTGGACTCCGAGCCACTTGTATGCCTCACCAGGAATTGAACCGTGAGTCTTTGAAATTACAAATTAAAAGTGGATATGAATGGAAAATTTAGTCGACCGTTGTAATTTTATTTTAAGAATTGAAGCGGCAGGTTCTTCTCTTAAGATTATGTCTCCATGTCTTCTCATTTCTCTAAAACAGCCAGAAACTGTATCTTACATATTTTGTTTGGGAGATGAAGGATAATACTGCGCAACAATCAAGCTGGAATTGACTAGAGAACGAATCTTGGGATTTTGAGTTTAGCACAGCATTCGTCTGGTGTAACTGAGAATAATACAGCCTTTAGGCGCATTTAGCTCAGGTTCAGGAAGAAGTTCTTCAAAGGTAAATTGAATTTGATTTGTCGGTCATATGATATTTATGAATTGTACTTTGAGCTTATTAAATATAACCCTTATTCTTATTTGGCTAGGAGGAGGAGGTGAAGAAAAAGAACCTGATAATTCCTTTAAGCTATCAAAATGGTATTTTCATGTTGGGAACTACGGAAACTATAGTATTTTGCATGTATTTATGAATCTTAGGCATCTTTGACTCAGAGGAGGAGGGGTAGAAGGGGAAAGGAGAGAGAAGGATAGATTGGTCTCCTTAAGGAACTAGAAAGATATTCACGTGTCGGAAAATACAGGAACTTGTTACTATTTTGCATTCTGGATTAATTATGGACCCTACATATCTTAGACCAAGGCTGACTATATATATTGATACAGAATACGCATCATTATTCCGAGTACCAATCTTAATAAGTACAGGTGTAACAGAATTAGTCTTCTTTTTAGGAAATAATAATAATAATAGTGTATCTTTTTCTTATTGCATATGAGTTGTATAATACATGAATTAACATTTTAAAATACTAAGAAACGATAATACGAGTTTAATGAGTAATTGATAAAAACACTAAAGACCGAATCTGATTTTTGAAGAATTGAAAGATCTGTAAAAATACTTGAAGCTGAGACCACATTTATAGAAAACGTTATATACGTACTAGCCTGAAGGAAATATTGTGAGGCACACTCTTTCTCTTAATTGAAATCAAGCTTGATATCACCTTTTCCTCTGGAGAACTTCTATAATACAGAACCTGTACGTATTGTAACGTAAAATGTACGAAATACGTTTACTGAATTTTAGCAGTATATCGTCATGTAATGAAAGTAGAATAAGATAAACCACGAACGAACAAATTTACTTTTTACTTTAAAACAGTCTTATATCCAGGTTGTGACATATATTATCAGATGTTTTGTCCGGAAGACAACTTTCAAGCAAACAGCTTATTTGTTCGTGACATATACACAGCGCCATGTACTGGCGGAAGACGGAAGAACACTACATGAGGGAAATCTGGTCCATATACTCGTGGATCAAAGCCGTGCGTCTCTCAGGAAATGATGAAATGTATTAAATGTCTTATATTTCTTGAAATATGAACCGTATGTGTAATTATTATTCTACAAAAAATGTATTAAGATTCATCAATTAACTATTACAAAGAAAATAATAACACAATTACTGAATTAGAAATAACTGTTAAATATAGACGACAGAGATAGTTGTGAGCTATTGGGAAATAACAATTAAATTATTACAACCATGGAATAGTTGTAGATATGAAGATAGGGAAATGTACACATTTTCAAGTTGATTTAGGTTAGCATTATTTTCTTAAATTTGATCTTAACAGTGGTAAAGTCATGATTAAAATGATTGGATTCTGGACTGTCAAGAGAACTCAGCAGATACAATTTAGAGTATATTACTGAATGAAACTGTTATGCGATCATTACTGTACGTTTACCTTGATTTTAAGGAGTTATAAGAGAAACGTAGTATATTTACAGTAATGCTACTGTTGATCAGTGTAACCCTTATTCTCTGATCTTAACACCACCTTATCCAATCTGGATTACATTTAACCACTTTTCGTTGCATATAAACAGGGATACAATGGTTGCTTTCCTCACTCTTTCATTTTTCACCATATAAATTAAGGGAGTTTATGAGAAGTATACATAAAGTGTCTTAGTAAATAAAACTTTGGTAAACTTTATTTTGTATGAATTTTGCTACTAAGCTTTGACGTTGAGTTGATTTTTTTACATGCCTCCGATTAAAATTCAAACCATCAATGCAGTGACTCTGCGTATTTTTGTGTACCGCCATTAAGTTATCAGATCGTGTGAAGAACATTGGAATCGCTTTTCCATTATTCTATTGCATTTGTTAGGAGATAGAATCACAAACTAAAACTAGCAGACCCTTAGTAAATACGGTATATATCTAAAGTATAAGAAAATGAACCCAAAACTCACATACAGATACGGACAGAATCATGTTTAGTGTAATTTTAAGACCTTAATGAAAACTTGTTTCAACATTTGAAATTATTGGTTCAGACTGAATGGGTAAAATGCAGACCATTGTATGAGAACCTTAACATATGTTGTATGTGTACCATAAAAGTCCACATGATATGAACAGAAATCGATCCTCGAGCATTGGGCTCTACGAATAGAAGCATAGAGTCATCTATTATTTTGAAATTTTCTAGTGAATTTAATTTCCAGTACCTTAGACAACGTTGATTGAGGGCAAAGTTCTCCATTGCCAGAGTTATGTATGGTTTTTATATCAATGTGCAGAAGAGACAAAATACTGGAATGATTTTCTGTTTCAAAGTTGACAGTTTTAATATCAACTTCACGAGAATAATAGTATAAAAACTTGGCAAAGAAACTACGGTACATGAAGAAATCACAAGAATAGACTACTGTAACTTGATTCCACGTCAAAAAAAAAAATCTTTAAAGTAAAAAGGGATTTTTTTTTCTTTTTTCAAAAGTTCTCTGCGTTTTGACGAATGACAGATTGAAGTGTAGAGACATAATTTAATACAGATACGCAACAATGCATGCAACGATCCTTTAAATAAACGTGCAAAAAGAAGAAAAAGATGACCTTGCGAATCTGACACTACTTTCAAGAGAACCTTGAGATTTCTTGCTCATGGAATCTGTTCTGAAATTGCTGAATGCGTCTCATTCTTTTGAGTGTTCTATCAATGAAGATCTTCTGCAAAATAATCCTTCAGATTGTTCCTGAAGCGAGAAGACAGATAGGATGGACACAAAACGTCCTTTTAAATATCATTTTACGAACTGTTTCGTGTTACATACTACCCTCGTTCCCCGTCCCATGCGCAATATTCCGTCATCGCCTTCTTGGACGAGGAGTGGGGGAGGAAATTTGAACGCAGAATGTAAAACAAACTTCCTCTCGCTGAAATGCTTTCAGTTTCACACTTTCTAAACTCTGTTGACATATTTGCAACATTTTAAAAAAGCCAAAATTTCCGATTAGCTTGCTTTAGAAGATTCTATGATACGTACTTTAGTTCAGTCGTTTTCAACCGCCGGTCCGCGAAATTATTGTACTGGGCCTCGGCAAATTAATAAATTTGATTATTTAACACTTATTTTGTAGATTTCGAAAGTTCAACATTGAGAAATAAGTTTATATTTCTCTTTTAAAACAATTAGAATCTGAAGAAGTGCTGGCATCTTTTGAACGTCAAACAAACCTCTAACTTACTGGCAACTTTCCGGTCCTTGAAAGTTTTCCCTGTAGTTTCCGGATCCGTGAGTATTACAAGGTTGAAAAACAGCTCTAAAGCAATTCACTCCACTGCGCTCCTGTATCGCATCCAACTTCTCTATAAAACTCTTAAATGACATCAAAAGAAGCACTGGTTGGTCACTTTCTTACTTTGAATCTTGCTTTTTGCTTATTTGCTATAATGGTCGTAACATTAACAGTTTAAAACATACGCAAACTTGCAAATGTTAGAAACTTTCCTTTAAGCTTGGTATATCGGAAGAATATTCATTAAAACTTGTAATGTATTTTTATTCGGCTGCTGGCGTTTACTACGAAAGGTTTCAGAGACGAGGAAAGAACTCAGATCTGGTCAGTTAAACTATCTGCTTCTTCAGTTGATCAGTAGTATGTCCGACACTTACTTTATAAGAAATTGCATGATTTTACCGTACCTGGCTGATAGCATGTAGTCGATTTTTCAGGGCTGTATGATACGGTATGGCTACCTATGTTCGCTGGTTTTTCCCCATGACGTCATTAACTACCGGTCGGTAATTTCCCGATGACTCATTCAATTTTTTGTAAAAAAAAAAAAGAGTATGTACATATTTTTAACAAATTAGGCTAAAGTACGACCACATTTTATAAAAGACTATGACCATATATTTTGCCACACAGGATAATGTGTATAGGAATATGCGAGGCTCCAAGCACTATTTTGAATCCCCCATCCCCTATTTAACATAGCAGAGATTACCTACCCCTCATACCAACGTACGATAGCAGAGATTTCATAAAAGACTACGAACCATTTTTCAGCCCTATTTAGCATAGCAGAGAGGGTACGAAGCCCTTTTTCCAGTCCTATTTAACATAGCAGAGATTTGAAGTCAGTTTCCAGCACAGCACAGTCGTCCCCGCCCACACCCAGAAAGTACAACATGGACGCCCACCAAGAAGTCTATTTTCCCAGGGCTATACAAGCCGCCGTGTCGCATTGTTGTGGTTAGATTTCATAAAAGCCTACGAACCATTTTTTAGCCCTTTTTAGCATATCAGAGATTTCATAAAACGGTACGAAGCTATTTTTCAACCACTACTTATCATAGCAGAGATTCCAACACAGCACAGCTCTAGGTTATTTACGAAGCTCTTTTTGCAGCCCTTATTTAACATATCAGAGATTTCCACTCACACCTAGAAATTACAACGGTTTCTGTACCACATAGTACACCAGTGCACGATAGCAGAAATTACACTAATACACAGGAATATATACTAGCTAACCCCACATAGTACAGTAGTACACAGTAGAATGAAAGGGTACGAAGCTCTATTTAACATAGCAGAGATTATATGTCCTCTACGTTATCTGGTCAGTTAAACTATCTGCTTCTTGCAGGTTCATTATGTACATACATCAGTACGATCAGTAGTATCTCCGGCACTTGGCCTCAATTTCTAAGAAATGGCATAATTTTACCGTACCTGGCTGATAGCATGTAATCGATTTTTTTAGGGCTCCATGATAAGTTATGGCTACCCATGTTTGCTAGGTTTTCCCCATGACGTCATTAACTACCGGTGGGGAAATTCCCGATGACTCATTCAATTTTTTCTAAAAAAAAGATTATGAGCATATTTTTAACAAATTAGGCTAAAGTACGATTTCCTCTAGGAAATCTGAAGTCAGTTCATATACCACACCCTACATCCTAATCAAAGGTCAAATATTTTAACCGTATATATCTTGTAAACGGCTAGATATATTGAAATTCTGTTTTCACATTTGGTAAGAGGGCATCGAAAAGTATATGCGAACCTCGAGGTCAAAGGTCAAATATTTAACTGTACATAGATTGTAAACGACGGGACACATTGAGATTCTGTTTTCACAGTGATATGTATTTTGGTGTCCTAATGTCAAATTGAAGTCAGTTTCCTAACTTCGCCCCCCGTGGTCGTAGAATAATGAAACTTATAATGCAATTTATTTTAGTCACGGGAATGTCAAATATGAAAACTGCATGTTTCTACTTGATGTCGTTTCCGAGATATGACGGTTTGAATTTTTCGAACTTGGCTCTTTTGGGCCAATAACTATGAAAACCTCAAATTATGTTATTTTGTTCACGGTAATGCTGAATATGAAAACAACTTCTTCCTACCTATTATTGCTTCCAAGATATGGCGGTGCGAATTTTCGAATTTTAGACGCAGAATTGAGAAACATGCACATTATATGTCATTAGGGTCGATGATGCAGAATGTGACATTTGCTTCTCTCTACCTATTTTCACTTCAAAGACATGGGGGTTCGAATTTTGTGGAATTTACGAATTTCAGACGCAGAATTGAGAAACTCGCAGATAATATTTATTTGAGTCGATGATGCGGAATGTGAAATTTGCTTCTCTCTAGCTACTGTCGCTTCCAATATATGGCGGTTCGAATTTTGTTGAATTTTCGAATTTAGACGAAGAATTGAGAAACTCGAAGATTATATGTTATTTGGGTCGGTGATGCCGAATGTGACATTTGCTTCTCTCTAGCTATTGTCGCTTCCAAGATATGTCGGTTTGAATTTGTCGAATTTTGACATTTTAGACGCAAATTGAGAAACTTGCGGATTATATGTTATTTAAGTTGGTAATGCAGAATATGAAATTTGCTTCTCTCTACCTATTGACGCTTTCAAAATATATTGTTTCAAATTTTCCTCTTTTGGTTCTAGAACTTTAAGCTCGCAAATTATGTTATTTGGGTGAGTAATGCTTCCATAATATGGTTGTTAGCTTCCACCTTAGTCTACACTCGTCTTTAGCCAAATTCGCAAAACCTTGAATGCGTCTAACTGTCCATATATTCGCCATGCTGCAGGAAAGCGGGTTAATTGTAATAATTACTATAGACTCGCAGAACTCATGTAAGCAATTACACACAAGAAATAATATTTGTTGTTCTTCGACGACGACTACACGTTCGGTAGAGCGTCTTAGCGCTCTTTTATAGATTAAATACCCGACGTGGTGCTTGAGGAGCAATAAAATGTGAAATTCCACTCTACTTCCTCAAATTCTGTATGCTGTATATTTTTCATATTTTTTCCTTTTGTATGCTGGGAGTATACCCCAATGTTGGTGTATACGAGTCGGTCGAATATTAAAATTACATTTGAAGAACATTGAACTACGGTGGTGTAGATTTTGCGCATTTGGTCTCACAACTGAGAAACTCGCAAAACTTCTCTCGCTTCCGTGATATGTTGTTCGAATTGAGAAGCAGAGATTACACAGGGTTTTCACTGTAACTATACTCTTCTGGCACCAGGACATGTAGTGAATTCGTGTATTATATATTATTCGGCCCCTGTAGTGTTTGTACAAAATATGGAATTTGTTACCTTCGAATGGTATTTCGCTGAATGGGTAAATAAGACGTACAATTACTGATTAAGTAAAATTCGCCTTAATCTTAGGTGTTTGCTGCTTTGAATGTGTAAATAAAACATACGAATCGTGTATGAGACGTCTTTGGACTCATGTTTTGAGGGGATTCTTTTGCTTTTGTTACTTCGAAGGGTCATATTTAGCTATGAAAGTGACATTTTAGTATGTAATTCAGCTACAAAAGAATCAATTGGGGAATTTATAGGGTAAAAAAGTGAATACGCCACCTCGTAAGTTGGTGTTTGTTTAAGTAAAAACACCTGTAACAGCCTAATTAAGAGGTCGTATTTGGTTAGAGAGACATTAGATCATAATTTTTGCGCTGTTATTTAAATTTGAAAATAGTCGTATTGGAGAGCTTTCTTAGATTTTCTTGGGAAGAAACTACACAGGTATAGATTGTGGTTAATTAATTTAAAAAAAAATTACTGTATTTCACGCTTTGCGACAACATGGAGTACTTGTAGCATGTATTTTACGGAGAGGACGAAGAACATTGCTTGCTTTCCTGTGCGTGGTTTTGATTGCACTATGGCGGTTTGAATTTTACCCTTTGGGTGTCAAAATTGAGAAAGTATCAGAACTTCTCTCGCTTTCATGATATGGATGTGCGGGTCGGTAAAGTAGAGATTACGCAGGTCTTCCACTGTAACGGAACTCGTCTAGCGCCACAATACCTTGATTGCGTCTATTATATATTATTCGAACCCTGTAGTGTTTGTACAAAATATAGAATTTGTTATAATCAACATGGTGTCAATGCCAAAACAAAATAATGGCGTGTGAGATGTTTTCCAGCTGCATGGGTAAATAAGACATACAAAATACTGTTTTAAGCAGAAATCACCCTAATATTAAATGTTTGTTGCTTTGAATGGCTAAATAAAAAGTACGAAATGTGTGTGAGATATCTTTCGACCCATGTTTTGATGGTAATTTAGCTTTTGTTATTTCGAAGGGTCATATTTAGCTATGAAGGAGATATTTTAGCATGTAGTTCAAGTAGAAAATAGTCGTATTGGAGAGAGCTTGCTCGGGAAGGAGCTTGCACAAGTGTATATTAAGGTCAATTGTTTAAAGATATCGGTATTTCACACTTTGTGACCACATGGAGCACTTGTAGCATGTATTTCCATACTTCCCACTACTTCGAAATACCTTCAGGATGATTTAGCCTCTGAAATGTAATTTGGTAGAAAGACAAGCAGTGTTTGAAGTATTTTGAATGAAACGAAAGCTAAAAAGAATTGAAGGCTACTTGTAAAGCAAAGTGGCAAAAAAATGTGGGCTATTGAAACACTTGAACTGTTTTGCACCCCATAATTTCATTTCAGCATGTGAAATATTCATGACTAAATTAGCTGCAACTTGCTTTTATGATTTTATTGTTAGAATACTCTCCAACTGCTTGTCGGCTGATAATATTACCTAGTTTTTATAGACATACTTACGCATTTTCAAAAACAACTTGGTCACTAGTATGAATAGAATACGAACTGTTTAAGGAGTATAGTCAAAAGGCATATTTGAGTTAGCCATGATATGTTGGGAGTCCATAAAAG
Organism: Lepisma saccharinum; assembly: GCA_022664845.1. Classification (NCBI taxonomy): domain Eukaryota; kingdom Metazoa; phylum Arthropoda; class Insecta; order Zygentoma; family Lepismatidae; genus Lepisma; species Lepisma saccharinum. The sequence continues at coordinate 106,968 of JAGDQP010001928.1, forward strand.
GCCTGCCCTCTCACAGGACCACAGACACTGTCGAAGCCAATAAATTGCAGAGAGAACTAAATAGTAACAAGGGAACAATGGCTATTTGCGAGCAAAATTGGCCATCGAGTGTGGCATGAAGACCTTGTTTTAGTATAATTTGTTATGAGTGCTTTTTACAATATTCCTTTGACTCTAGCCATGAGCGTGTAGACTTAAGCAACAAAATTACTCTAAGAAAAATATTTAATTTTTATTTTATAAAATATTTTCATAACGTGAAAAATTTTCTAAAACATTTAGTTTTGTTTTTAAAAAATTAATAATAAAAAATTTCACAAAAAGATTTCTTAAAGAAGTATTTAGTTTTTGTTTCAAGAACAATATTTTACAATTTTTTTGTAAAAATAAAACTAAAAACTTATTTTGTAAACCTAAAACAATTTTTGTAATTTCTTACATAATAGTTATGTAAAATATTATTTTGCAAAGTAAAATTGTGAATAGGTCTTAAAGTAAAATACAAATTAGAATACTTTTTATTTTTTTATTATAATACCAATTTTATTGTACAAGAAAAAATATTTAATATAATTTGCCTTTATGTATTATTGTTTTATATAATTTGTATTCAGTCACAATATTTTATTACAACACTGTTTGTATTAGTGTCTGGAAAAGTATTGTTGTTTAACAGTTTGTATTAGCTCTGTTATTATAATAGTTTAGTCTGTATATATTTTTTACTTATACACAATAAAAGTTTCTTGTTACTACAAATTACGTGTTTTATTCTTATATGAATACCAAGCCTGGTGTATATTCAAACAGCCGTATATTGGAAGCCAGAATTGGTAGAAAGAAGCAAATTTCACATTCGGCATCACCAACCCAAATAACATAATCTGCAAGTTTCTCAATTCTGCGTCTATAATTAAAAAGTTCAACAAATTCAAACAGCCATATCTTGGAAGCGACAATATGTAGAGAGAAGCAAATGTCACATTCGGCATCACCGACCCAAATAACATATAATCTTCGAGTTTCTCAATTCTTCGCCTAAAATTCGAAAATTCAACAAAATTCGACCCGCCATATATTGGAATCGACAATAGCTAGAGAGAAGACAATTTTACATTCTGCATCACCGACTCGAATATTTATTATCTGCGAGTTTCTCAATTCTGCGTCTGAAATTCGAAAATTCGACAAAATTCGAACCGCCATATCTTTGAAGTGAAAATAGGTAGAGAGAAGCAAATGTCACATTCGGTATCATCGACCCTAATGACATATAATGTGCATGTTTCTCAATTCTGCGTCTAAAATTCGAAAATTCGACACAATTCGCACCGCCATATCTTGGAAGCAATAATAGGTAGGAAAAATTTGTTTTCATATTCAGCGTTACCGTGAACAAAATAACTTAATTTGAGGTTTTCATAGCTATTGGCCCAAAAGAGCCAAGTTCGAAAAATTCAAACCGTCATATCTCGGAAACGGCAAAAAGTAGAAACATGCAGTTTTCATATTTAACATTCCCGCGACTAAAATAAATTGCATTATAAGTTTCATTATTCTATGACCACGGGGGACGAAGTTAGCAAACTGACTTCAAATTTGACATTAGCACACCAAAATACATATCACTGTGAAAACAGAATCTCAATGTGCCCCCTCGTTTACGATCTATGTACAGTTAAATATTTGACCTTTGACCTCGAGGTCCGCATATACTTTTCGATGCTCTCTTACCAAATGTGAAAACAGAATTTCAATGTCTAGCCGTTTTCGAGATATACACGGTTAAAATATTTGACCTTTGACTAGGATGTAGGGTGTGGTATAGGAACTGACTTCATATTTCTGCTATAATCTCTTGCCTAGAGGACATATAATCTCTGCTATGTTAAATAGAGCTTCGTACCCTTTCATTCTACTGTCCACTGCTGTACTATGTGGGGTTAGCTAGCATATATTCCTGTGTATTAGTGTAATTTCTGCTGTCGTGCACTGGTGTACTATGTGGTATAGAGACTGTTGTAATTTCTAGGTGTGAGTGGAAATCTCTGATATGTTAAATAAGGGCTGCAAAAAGAGCATCGTAAATAACCTACAGTAGAGCTGTGCTGTGTTTGAATCTCTGCTATGATAAGTAGTGGTTGAAAAAGAGCTTCGTACCGTTTTATGAAATCTCTGCTATGCTAAATAGGGCTAAAAATGGTTCGTAGCCTTTTATGAAATCTCTGCTATCGTACGTTGGTATGAGGGGTAGGTGATCTCTGCTATGTTAAATAAGTGGGAGGTTCAAAATAGTGCTTGGAGCCTTGCATATTCCTATACACATTATCCTGTGTGGCAAAATATATGGTCATAGTCTTTTATAAAATGTGGTCGTACTTTAGCCTAATTTGTGAAAAATATGCTCATACTTTTTCTTTTACAAAAAAATTGAATGAGTCATCGGGAAATTCCCGACCGGTAGTTAATGACGTCATGGGGAAAACCCAGCAAACATAGGTAGCCATAGCGTATCATGCCGCCCTGAAAAATCGACTACATGCTATCAGCCAGGTACGGTAAAATTATGTAATTTCTTAGAAAGTGAGGCCAAGTGCCGAAGATACTACTTACCTCAATCTAAAGAAAGCGGTTATTAGAGTTAGCGCAAACGTTGGAAGTCTCCAGAGGGAACTTGGCCGACGAGATAGTTTTCTTTATTCATACAAGATTTTTTGTTTTAGTTGTTTCAGTTTGTTTTCTGTTTTAAAATTTATTTCTACTTCCCATTCTTTTCAAGTTGCTGAAGTGGTATGTTTCATTACTATTATTAATATTCACTGTAAATAATAATACAATAGTTTGCAGAAAGCCGGCCGGATGGCCGAGCGGTCTGCGGCGGTAGGCCATCGGCTGGAAGGTCCCGGGTTCGAATCCCGAAAGGGGCATGGGTGTGGATTTTAACAGTTAAAGGCGAATCGTGACAGGCTGAAGTCCAAAGTTACTAAACTGGCCCATATAAAAATAAAGTTTACCAATAGTTTTGTAATGGTTTGGTGTTGTTTTGTTTATTGGGAGCTGTGAATTCTTATTATAAGCAGTGTCACCTCATGTAATTAATGAGAATTAATTACGTAATAAGATATAAGAGGAATGTCACTAGTACTGCTATAACTTCTTGCTAATACCTATCCGGTTTAGTAATAAACACAGCTCTCTTATGTGTCAATAAATTTGGTACAAGAGAATAATAACCTATCTGTTTGGCCCTTTTGTTTGTTTCGCATGCAAAAGGTTTTTTCCCTACTGGTATATAATACGCAAGCAACAATCTGAATCGATATAGTATGCTGATTCAATAACCTTGTTCCGCAACTAAAAGGTCTCTCGCTGTACTGTGATATACCTGTGAGCAGTAGTTACGAAACAGTTTGCAGCTAAATGGTCTCTCTATCTATATGATGTCTTTGCTTGTTTACCTTTCGATTTGCATCAAAAAGGTCTCTCGTGGACGATTGACTAATAAGTACTTTATGATCGTGCAAGTATTCACATCGAAAAGGTCTCTCTAAGACGAATATTTTATAAGACCATCAAACTAGAGCATCGAAAGGTTTCCTCTACTCGACTAATGGGAAATTGCTAAACAAAAGTAAACCTAAAATTGTTTGCATGTAAATAACTTATTCCAGGCCTTCCTTTCTCTCTCAAATTTTTAACACGTTTCGATAATTTAGACTAACGGCCATATCACCATACAAAAGATTAAATCAATATATTTTTTTCGCAGCGAACTACGAATAACACAAGGTCTTAGGAGAACTCTTGTAAAATCAAATTAAACACAAATTTACGATTTTAGCAATGATACTGTGCATAGAAATGTCATAAGCTCTATCACTCTGATACTCAATTTAGAGACTTAATCAGTGGGTATTTTAAATAATTTCATGTCAATATGTCTCGACCTTTCTTGTCACACATTCGTATTTATGAGTAATACTGAGATATTATATAATCAGGCGAATAAAGCCCTTTAATCTTTAATCGTTTGTTTCACTAATTAGGTATTATATCATCCAAATTCAGAATATCTTTTTTACCAATATCGTCCATAAAAATGAAAAGAAAAAAGATTCCCAATTAGTTTCCCTCGGAAAATATTACTAATGGAATCAGAGTCAATTATACCCAATTGACCCTCCCAATTCCATCCACCAGTTTACTCTAAATACCATCAATTTAAAAGTAGCCCCATGCATCCATATACCACCATTTACTACTTCGGAATCCCTTCAATTAGCCAATTGAAATTCCCAAGATTCCACCAACATGCTCTAATCCCTTTTTTGATCCACCAAAAATTTCCTCATGCATAGAACCAAAAAATTTCCCTTTTTTCCCATGAGCCAGTTAATAGGTTAGTGCAGTGATAACTAGCTACTAGAAATTTAGTACTTAAAAAGAAAAGAGAAATTGGTTATGCAATTAATCTACTCCCATAGGAGAAAAAATAAAAGGGATAGGCATAGAAATTCTATCAGAAGTAATTGATTCCGACTTACTCCACCCATTCAGTCGTTTCAATTCTACTGAGCCCCTTCTATTCACCCTGAATAGATTCGCTCGCTTACTCTACTCCCGAAATTCTATTTTTTACAGAGAAGAAAAAAACAAAAAAGATAGGAAGATTCTATGATAATAACATCTACAAGGAGTAACAAAGAGAACATCATAAGAAAGTTAATACTACACAAAAATGTTTCTACCAACAGTCACAAATAAAACACTTTCTTTTGTCAGATCCTGTACTCTGGCCTCCAGCAAATTAATTAGCAAAAATCATAACAAGTGCATAGAAAAATAATATTTCATAAGACACTCGCTCGGCCAGTATTTAAAATCAATGGACTGAGGTTATTCCAGCTCAATTTTTACGAGCTTCTATTTAATTTATCCTTCCCACTCTCTCTCTCTCTCTCTCTCTTTCCTTGAGACAAAAATATTCAGTTGGGGTTTCCATAAAAATACCACAACATATTTCCTACCTGGCGACCATTCATCGGCTTATCCTTTCAGCCACAATTACGGCATTTATAAGAACCAAAAAATATACACTCCATTCGAGCCCATTATAAAACAATAAAGCCTGTTTCCAGCCGATGGCCGCTATTGTATTCCTATTATAGATTGCGTAGCACTTCCTTTCGAGCTGCCCATCTTGATCCGTCCTTCGCGACTGACTACTCGGGCGCGAAAAAAAAACGTCCCTTAACGAATTCCTTCTCTCAGAAGGAGGGGGGAAGCGAAAACAAGTGCTGGCCATGTGTGATAGCTTGGTGCCGAACGAACTTTCAGAGTCATGTAACTTCTAACATTTCCTTGCACAAAAAAAATATATTTTTTTTTATTTTAAAAGATACTTGGAAGAACTAAGAAAGAAACACAGAGAAATTAAAACAGTAAATATACACGAGTACGAAATACACACTTTAAATACACCAACAAACTATACGTTGTTTCCTAAAATAAAGAAGAAAGATTAAATACAAAAATTATTTACATTCTCTTAAAAAATAATAATAATAATTTCGCTAAACGAAATTTAAATTGCATATTTACCTAACACTATAAGCGCTTAATTACATAGATTGGCCAATCTTACCTAACTCATAATATACAGAAATTGTACATATTCACCTCACTTTACAAAATATAATTCCGTGTAATGAAAAATTCATTACACAATACCTCGACA